>MJUU01049959.1:0-10682 GCA_002080025.1 Modiolus philippinarum
ACCAATTTACTAAGTATAAACTCCCATTGTATTCTATATATGTTTTGCATATTTTATAACAAGCTGACTGGGTACATAATCAAATTAATTACAAGTTTGGTTGAATTTATAGGAAAGCATGCCAAAAAATTAGTGAAGAGTTTCTTTAGCCTTGTCCTTGATGACCCCATCATTCAATTTTCTGTAGCTGATAAGGAACTAATGGTCTTGGACCCATTTTGACAGATTAAGAGTTTCATGAGTCCGAGCTTTTGTAGATCTGACTAGATTAATTTCTGTAAACATGCCAAATGATCCAGTATAAATTTGTAAACTGCAAAGGCCTCCTACTGGCCCTAGTCCCTACTGTCCGATCACTTTCTTTTACATCAAACCCGGACTCCCAAATTTTGTTTTGGTATCACGAATTCGGTACAAAAATATCATTTTCTCTTTGCACTCGTGTCTTTAGTCGTCGTAACCAACCAAGAAAATGAAACGAGTTACGATTCAAAATCAGTTGTTTGCCCGAAATCGAAGTTTAACAATTTACCCTACGCTCATGAAAAGTCCGGAGAATCACGGGAATCGATAGCGCTAATAACCAAAAACATTAACATCGAGTGTGGAAAAGTCCAGAGAATCACGAAAACCGCGATACCGCTAATAACCAAAAACGTAAACAACGAAAAGCGTGTAATGGCGTGTGAAGTTCGGAAAAGCGTGTACACGCCGTGTGACAAAATCTACGCGTGTAAACCGTTGAAAAAGCGTGTGTTACACGCGAAAATCATGTGAGTTGGCAACTATGCACAGAAATAACGTAACAGTAAGTAGGAAGCACGAATCTATTTTGATATGAGGCAAAAACAGTTGCAGAAAATATTTCGATAGATTTAAATTGATGAAAAAATATGGTTCAGAAGACCATAGCGTGTATATAATAAACAATGAAAGAATATGGAGTAAATGCACCTAAGACAAAGTCTCTTAGAAATACATGGAAGAACAAATCATCGGAGCAACGCTTTTACTGTTGTTCCTCATCTTGAAGTCATCATGAGGCCTTCAGTAATGAGCTTTGCTCATACAATTTACCTTGTAGTAAGTTCAAGATGGCCCCTAGTACCGGTTTGAGCGGATTTTTTGGTAATTGTTACTAAATTCTACATTCATGTCATATTTATTCCACATAAAAATTAATTACATTGTACAATCAAATATGAAACTCAAAAAGAAAAAAAAGTGCATTTGTGTGTTTATATTTCCAAACAATGTAATGAAATTGAATAAATCGCTCCTACCCTAATTAATCTAACAGCAGAAAATCTATCAAACACTTGATGATGTAAAGTGATGTTACTCCGTTTCCAGTTGAACTTTGTTACCAGTATACTCGCATGAATTTCTCATCAAGACCCTTTTTGACTTTATTCAATGCATTTTATTTTTGGGGTGTGTATTGTTTTTTGTTTCTTTTGCTTAAGAAACCAAATTTTTGCATTGTATCTTGGACTTTGATTTATGTAATCGCGTGCGTTTTTTTTTTGTTTTTTCTTTAGCAAAAGCTAAATATATAGTTCCGGAATTCCTCGAAAATAGATTTTTAGTTAGAAATGTATTGTACACGAGTTGTACATGTAATTGTAGAATGTTCCGTCACCGACATAGTAGACAAACGTTGTTGACAGAGAAATATTAATTTCTAAAACGTTCTAATGTTAGAAAATAAATACCCAGATCATAAAACAAACAATATTACAACTGGCAAATATTACATAAAAAGCAATATAGTATTTTCTAACATTATTTATATCTAAAATACAGGACTTAACCTTTTATCCTAGCTCAATTTCCGCTTTACTTAACGCTTTGACGTTGATTTTCTAGAGAAAAAGTTGGAGAATTACAAAACAATTTGGAATATCATAAGATGAACAAGGCAGCGTAGTAAACCGACAATCGATTCTTACAGATGCATTCAACAGATACAGCCGTGAGACACTACATGGACATTTGATCACTTATTCCTTCTGGAGTGAAATCTGGTGCATCGACATAGTAAGCTTCTCCTGCTATGTATGCATCCGCTGTCATCTGACAAATGATATGTATATTCCGAAAGTTCAGATGAAACGACACACTGCTACATGTAGATCTAAACAAGTGTATAAGGCTCAATGTAATTAATACTTGATAAAAAGATTCACAAAGAACACAAAGCTTAATTAAAGACAAGATATGGAGTAAATGCACATGAGATGAAGTCTCTACAAATACACGATTAAACCAAGCAATGAAACAACGCTTTTATTGGTGTTCTTCATTTTGAAGTCACTATGAGGCCTTCAACAATGAGTGATGCTCTACCCAAGGGTAAGTTCAAGCATTGCTTAATGTCGCGTAAAGCCATTTTCTAAAAACCATGAATCCTTTCGTCATTGAGGCGGAGTAGTCAACAAAATAAAATTAACTGGCAAAGTGCACTTGCAATTACTGTCATCCTTTACCATACAAAAAGATTCATTCTAATATGACTCTCTTCTTTCGCTTTGGAAACAAAGCTATGTTCTAATTCCAACAATATTTTTGAGCACATGCGCATAGGTTTTTTTTTTTACAAAAGGACATTCGTAATGTACAAATTCACATTTTATTCACTCAATATTCATTTAATTTTGTGTAAATAAAGTCACCTAGAAATCCACATCAAATAATGACAATAATAGAAATTTACAACAGTTACTAAATTTAAGACTCAGAACTGAAATTGACATAAGCGTAACCTAGCAACGAATGTGTTGTTGTTATGAACTCTTACGTATGTTGCATATCATGCTCTACGATTAAAATATAAAATATTTAATTTTTAACGTTAATAAAATTATAAATATGAGATTTATTTCTTTTCTTTGTTTGGCTTCATAAATAACATACGAATCAGAAATACAACCAGCTCACACTTATACCCGCCTCGATTTTAAAATATCCGTATTTTATATGTTTAATAACAGATTATTTGTATAAATTCATAAGCTTATGAGCCACTTGTATTAATAAAATAACGAATATAGATTTCTCTATGTTCATTTATGTGTGTTTGTATGCAGTTTTCCGACATATTTCAATTCTAGAGCAAAACCCAATATTGCTCTCTAAGAGCCGCTTCGAATGTTCAAAACTCTTTTTAAATATATTAGAATCGAAATAGATTATTACAATTGAGCTCTATGCGAATTAGAATATGGTCAGACCTTATATTTGTCTTCATTTTTTACCTCGCTATCGCTCGGTATAAAATATTGACAAATATAAGGTCTGCCCATGTTCTAATTCGCATAGAGCCCGCTTACAATAATCTATTTCTTAATTGAAGACAATCACAACAGATAAATAACTGCAAGACATTCATCTTGCCAATTGCAAGAAAACTTGGCATAAAAGAACAATGAGACGTGAGCATTATAAACAGAATGGCCAGAGTAACAAATGGAAATTGCAAAACATAAAAAAAAAATAAATAAAATGCCAAAAATTGAAAGTATACAAACTGCAGGAGAGACAAATTCCAGTCTTAAATTAATAATGAAAGGATATGGAGTAAATGCACATGAGACAAAATAATGCATAGAATGCATGTTATCTATACATTATTTCTTTTTCTTTACGGAACGGCATGTATATTTAAATTTACAAAAGTTTAATAGGAAGTGAAGGAAACACTTCTGTATAGAAATGTACAAAAGTCTCTGAAAAAATATATAACAAACGATTGAAAAAAAAATATGAAAAATTGTCTTGTGTTTGAAATTAATATTTTTAAGAATCGTGTTTTAAATAATAAAATCGGATGAAATGTATTATAACACTCACATATCGTCATGACAACCGCTGCACGCGCCATGGAAAAATAATCTTATATGTAAGTAACCTCTGTCTTAGATGACTTCAAATTAACCATAAAAACTCGACGTTTTTACTGATAGGAAAATTGATTCCAAATACTTTACATTTATTCTAACAATACAGACCCTCATATTTTGAAGAGTTCTGGACAATGAGTGATTGATAATTTTTCCGGCCTCTTGGGGAGCAGGAAGATACCATTGTGCCCGATTAAAAGACTGAACTTATAAGAGAAGGATTAAACAATTGAAAACATCGAAGATTGAGTTCACTTCTTTTGCGTTGATTTTAAGATCAAGCAAATCGTTCTATTACGACATTGTATTATAGTTTGCGGCATGCCGTTAAAAGGAAGTATTTGATTAGAATATGTTGTATTTCCAATACATTGGCGATTATTGGCACCACAACAATGGCGTAGCCGTAAAATGATTAATGAATTGAATGATAATGAGTTTTCTTTTAATGTCTTCAAGAAGTCCAAGGGACAAATATCAAATACTTATCACAGTTAGTTTTGTTGTACCAAAAAAGAAACGAAGAAGACAAAATAAACGGCACCGAAACATTTCTGCAATAGCACCGAATTCACGACCAGTTAAACAAATATAACTATTCTGTTATCTTGTTAAATGGAAGAAAAGTGAACTCGAAAAAGCTTTTCTTCAATAAAAAAACTACCGTAACATATGGACAGGAGGGATGAAAAGTATTATCCGTCGAACTTAATGGTGAAATATGAGCAACAAATGTTTGTAAACAAATGTAGAACAACAGGAAGGAGTGGATGAGAATATTCAAAATCCCATTTGGGAACACGTTTTCCCCGTGGGATAGTAAAATTCACATGTTTTAAAAATTGCAATTGTGTAAAACTGTGTAAATGGGGGTAATAATAAAATTGTCGAACAAAATTGACAACATCCAATGAACAAGGGACAAAAAGACAAAGCAGGTGGAAATTTACAGGAAAAATGGTGGATCGCTTGGTACAGGCATTTAAACCAAAATGGGTTAAACCCGGTTTTATAAAATATGGTACAAGCATATCCCATGAAAATTTGCAAATGTTGGTTGTCATAAAATTTTGTAGCTATCTGAAATGGTTGCACAATATTTGCAATTGCTAGATTTGCAAATTTATATTTTAAATTTAAATGAGTTGAAACGTTATTTCATACAAAGTAGAGAAAATCAATGAAAATAAACTTAACTGCACGACCTGATAATGCATGAACTTAGATTTTCTTGTTTGTTAAACATTGTCTAGCACACAATGGTGATAAGGTTGTTGGAAGTGAAAGTACTGTCCTCTATTTAGAATTGTTGTCAGTAGGTTAAGTATTTGAATGAAAGTACCGAAACTACTGTAACGCCCTACGAAACATAGAAAGCTGTAGAACATTCATCTGTGCTATATCAACCATCAATTAAAAAAAAACAGTGGATGTGTCATTAGAGAGGATAGGCAGATAATCGGGATATCTTCAAGATGAAGAACAACAATGAAAATATTGTTCTTTTTGCTTAATCTTACCATGTATTTATAGGGATTTTAATCCCATGTACATTACTCAATATTACTTTATTTGTTCATAATCTGAACACTTTATGGGCTAAAATGATAAAGTTAACGGACACTGATAATATATAATAAATATGAATTTAGATAAAATAAAAAAATCATGTTGTACATCTGTTACATACACCGAAGCATTCCTCATAGTGTGGTTGAATGTTCCTTGTCGCATGCGGGGATTACAATAATCGAAAAATGCAGTATGCATATTTGTAATATACTCTGAAGTATTCATCCGTGTTTATTGGAAAAGTACAAATATTTTTAGGAGGAGTTGCGGGTAATGGAAACATGTCCTTATCACTAAAATCGGCAAATGAAAAAGTACTATGTCAACTTGTTTAGCTTGAAAACAATGAAAGTAAAGAATATCAAAATGCAAAGTGCACATCTGCAATATATACTGAAGTAGTACATAAACAGTTTGGTTAAAAATTTGCAAGCCGTTCGGGAGATGCGGATGATTTGCTTATTTTGATGTCATACAGATAGACAGACTGGCGGACACAAGACGACGAAAAGTGATCTCTATGATTCTTGATCCGGGGAACATGTGTCCAGGACAAGTGTGCTGTTTGAATTTGTTTTGCTTAAAAATTACACCTCGGAAAAAACCCTTACTTTAATTAATCAGATGATCAGTATACGCTTCCTCTTTAAAGACTAAACATTTTACTTCTGTCAGTTGCAGTATCGGTTTACACAAGGACATTTAAAACAAAACTTTACATGCTGTAGTTACTCCTTTTAAGCCAATTACCTGATTACCGATATAAGAATGGAAGTAGGAAAAGTGATGGCAATAAGGCTTAAAATATATTACAGGAAAACAGAAATGTACGAAAGCCGGAAGGGGACTTCCAACTGCTGACTTCTTACTTCTTACATCTAACTTACCGTATATCGGGTTATTTTCGCGTCGGGTTTTGATCGCGATTTTGGGCGTGAAACAGGCCAGTGAAAAATTCGCTAAGTTTATAATTCGCGTTTTTATACTGAATCTAATGCATCTGAATGGACAGTGAAATTTACGCGGAGGCTAAAATTCGCTTATAGTTGCCTACCGCAAACATAGCGAAAATTAGACACACGCGAAAAAATCCTGATATACGGTATAACAATTCTACCTGTATTTGGTTTGACTTGTATGTTCATTATACTATAGGGAAACGGGGTAGAGAAAGGGGAGGTTTGGGTACCCATAAACCGGTTTAACCCTACCGCTGGCTGTTGCCAGTGCCGGTACCAAGTCCGGCTATCCCGAGTTCCTATCGTTATATATGTTTGTCTTTTGTCATTTTATTGTTTTTCNTGTGCAGTTCCCTGGTTGATTGTGACATGTGATTGTAATGTTCGGCCATTGTAGGTGTTTCCTGTTATCTTCCTTTCATTAATTCTTACTTCTTACTTCTAACTTCTTACTTCTTACTTCGATGTTGCAATCCGGAAAGGTAGCCTTTCCGGATTGCAACATCAACTTCGGTATTTAATTTTCTCAGATTTGTTAGGACTGAAAGGTTCATAGTTTATGACCTATCACGAAATCAATAAATATGATTGATAGCTTAAATGGTGTTGGACATTCCAATAGCAATATTTTAACTATAATTCAAGACGCTAACAGTCAATTTGGGAACAGAGAAACACTGAGGAGGGAGTAATTTTTAATACCACTGAATAAAGGGGTTGAGGGGCAGGGGTTAGCCTTACCTCCGGTTACCTAATTCTTGGGCGTCAAAGGTCTTGTATTTTTGTATTATCTGGGTCCTGAAGAACCCATCGTGCATGTCATCAATCTTATAAATTTGTGGCTTTCACGTTAAAAATTCTATGAAGTCACGCATCACGCCTATTATAAAGGGGTATTTCTCACGATTCCCGCTAAAAACAAAGGCCTGGGCACATTCAAGACCCCCCTTTATGTCTGAGATAACAGCAGTTTAGGGTGTGCATTTTGAAATATAAACTAGTTCAATTGACAGAAAACTTCATATATAGGAAATCGTGTTCAATTTTGCAATAGTCCTTGGAAGATAAATTCTTGCAAACGGAGAAGATTGATTTCGTTTTTGTTCATCCTCTTTTTATACACCCCTTCGAGACGATTTGCTGGATTTTAACTCAAAGCATTGTCAATACATCCTTAAATCTTCCCCCTTCTACAATATTATGACTTGCAATTGTTTATTATAAAGGGATGACAGATACAGTTTTAATGACCAGAGTTTGGAGCTCATTCCCTGCTTCAGATGCTAATATACAAATATATTTCAAAATATTTCCATCTTCTTGTACTTCTTACTTGTAACTTCTTACTTCCAACTTCTTACTTCTAACTTCTTAATTCTTACTTCTAACTTCTAACTTCTTACTGCTTACTTCTAAAACTTCTTACTTCTAACTTCTTACTTCTTACTACTTACTTCTAACTTATTACTTCTTACTTCTAACTTCTTACCTCTTACTTCTTACTTCGATGTTGCAACGCAACACTGACTTCGGTATTAATATGTTCAATGTTAGAACTTAAGTTTCGTTATATTATTCCTCTAGTTTATGACTAATATGCAAAGGCAATAAAAAGTGATTGATGGATCGAATGGCGTTGAACATCTTAATTTCAACATTTCAGCCAAAATCCAAGACGAAAACAGATTTATCAACGCGATTAGATTAATGATGAAGGGCGAGTCAGCCTTGCAATCCGTAACCTACATACTACGGGACTATTGCAAGGATTCCTTTACATGAACGGTATAAGTGTATTTTTGTGTGTAATAAGCGATATGTTTTATTTGCATCATGTCCAATAAAAATAACGGGTAAAGGTGTGCATTAACCTTTAACACATATATTCATTTTCAGTTGATTTAGATACATGCAGTTTCAAAGTTTTATGGATAATATTATTTTAGAGAAGAGTACTGAAAGTGCCTCACAATTGTTTTAGAATTTTCAAAAATCAGCATTAAAATCTACCCCTCCTAGAATACTAGGCAAGTAAAGGGATGCACCATAAATTTTAAGGGTGAGAGTTTGATGTTCATTCCCTGCTCTACATACTCAGTGTCGTATATCTTTCAAAATATTTCTAACATCTTGCTTCTTACTTTTAACTTCTTACTTCTTACTTCTTACTTCTAACTTCTTACTTCTAACTTCGATGTTGCAATCCGGAAAGGTAGCCATTCCGGATTGCAACAATGACTTCGGTATTAATATTGTCAATGTTCGGACTGAGGTTTCATTATATTTTTCCTCTAGTTTTATGACTAATTGCAAAAGCAATAAAAATTGATTGATGGATCGAATGGCGTTTAACGTCCTAATTTCAACATTTCAGCCAAAATTCAAGACGAGAACAGGTTGATCAAGACATCAGGGTGAAGGGGGAGTCAGCCTCGCAACCCGTTAACCTACATACTACGGGACTGTTGCAAGGATTCTTTAACGTGAAAGGTCTTGTATTTTTGTTTGAAATAAGCGATGTGTTTTATTTGCATTATGTCTAATAAAAATAGTGGATAAAGATTTGCATCTAGAAATATAAACTTATTCAATTTTCAATAACAAATTGTAGATACAGAAAATCGTGTTCAGCTATCTTTTTTTAGCTCACCTGACCCGTCCGTCCGTTTATTGTTCACATTTTAATCATCTCTTCTGAAACCAATTAAACAATTCAAGCAAACTTTACAGGAATAATCGGTATTGAAGGCGATTAACGAAAACTGCTCATTCCGTTCTGATCCAACACATACATACCTGCCAGCGAGGAACATAGTTTTACATTGGACCCTATTGGAAAAACATCATTTTCGTCATCTACATTGTACTCAGAACTTATGGAAGCAAATTCAACCAAACTGCACTGGAATGATGTCGTATGGATATATGGAAGTTCCTTTACAATTATACAAGGATTACATTTCGTTCCGGTCTGACAAAAAACATGGCCGCCAGTACGGAACATAGTCATGCAAAGAAATCAATACACTCTTTAAAACAAAAGCCCCCTTCTAACTTGCCACGATTAGGACAGAACGTTGCCATGGAAACATAAATTTTCTGTATAATTACCCCCGCGTTTTCCATTTTCCCAGATTGATTTTGCATTCAAAAATCTGTTCTCGTCTTGAATTAAAGTTGAAATATTTCGCTAGTTGGACGTTAGACACCATTAAATCGGTTGGTCAATTTTTCCTTGCTTTCGCAAAGTCATATTAAGCTAGGATCAATATAATGAAAAGTCTTACTTATAATCAAAGTATTGATATTATTAAATACCGAGTTGAATGCCCTTTGCCTGTCCAGGTTGCAACTTGGAAGTAAGAAGTTAGAAGTTAGAAGTAAGAAGTTAGAAGTAAGAAGTAAGAAGTTAGAAGTTAGAAGTAAGAAGTAAGAAGTTAGAAGTAAGAAGTTAGAAGTAAGAAATGAGAAAGAATTTGGAAGATCTATGACAGCATGTAGAGCATGGAATGAGCACCAAATTGTGATGAAAAAAATGTATTGTTCATACCTTCATTATGAATAATTGCAAGTATTTATATTCCAGGATGGGACAGATTTTACGGCTGAATTGGGAAAATTGTATAGAGAATGTGAAAAATTATACATACCCTATGTCCAGAAGTACGAAACTGTCTATATAAATATATAAAAAAAAACAAAAAACAAAACAAAAAAAAAACAAAAAACAAAAACCAAAACAAAACAAGAAAAAAAGTATAAATAAAATAAACAGAACAATCGAAAAATACTAGGGGTGACTGTTAATTACATCGTTTAAGTTCCATCTGCGCACTTCCTATAATTTTAATGAATACGTGCTTCATGGAAATTTTCAAATAAGACTCTGACAGCTTTTGTGGACTTCGGTTCATGCTAATTCTAAAATAAATGTAGTTTCTTTTAAAGGTATGATTACAGCAGTTGACTTTACACTACGATGTCTGACAGGGGTATGTGTTTAAATCCAGCAAGCGTGTACGTTCCCAAGCATCCACTCTAACTTTTTTATCATACCTGCCTAAATAAAAAGAGCTTTACAATACAAGCAAAATCGTCTTCAATGGGTGTAAAAGAGTATTACTCAACAATTTTTAAAGGTGTGTGTGTGTTGCTAATGCTAAGTTGAACACGATTTGCTGTATCTGCAATTTTTGTGTAGAAAATTGAATAAGTAATACCTTTAGGGACCGACCATTTAACTTGAAAA
>MJUU01049960.1:0-20319 GCA_002080025.1 Modiolus philippinarum
ATTTAATTTTATTATCTGAGACCTGAAAATAAGCTCTGAGCATATTCGAAGGATGCCCCAAGCATGCTCCCAAGAATAAATCTATGATCCCTAAACACATTCTGTCTCTGTACAACACCATTAGGGTCTACAAAATAAATTATACATAAAATCTTTCTTTGTATATGACCACTGGTGTCTAGAAAGTATATTATAATCCATCCTTTCTCAGAATGTGGTGATATACTTCATATAAATATATAATCTGCTTTAAACTATGATATTTTTTAAATACAGTAGAACTTCAATGGCTCCAACTGCAATATCTCGAAGACCATGGATGACTTGAACCCTTTTTCTGGACCTTTGTTCAAATTAACACACAGCTTGACTTTGATAGCTCAAACATCTCTCTAGCTCTGTTTTCATCAGTCCATTCAGTATTCAAGCCATTGAAGTTTGACAGTATATGCTCTGTAGTTAGAATTTTGAACTCATTATTGGTAGCAGTGATTAGTGGCCTTCAATAGGGACCTTTGCCTTTACTTTTTACAGCTATTATACCAAATATTTCTTACAGTAATGTACCTTGAAGTAACACAGCTAATCTCTCTCCAGTAGGATCCCATACCATTGTATGTACAATACCACCAACTCTGTAATCAAATTTGAAAACTATGTTTAAGATATTTCATCGATTTTACATACCTGCCAACTTTCACGATTTTAGCGTGATTTACACGATTTTAACCGATGTCACGATCGTGAAAAAAAAATTTGGCATAAAACACGATTTTGAAGAAATTCACGCGAAAAAATGTTTGTTTACACGATTTTGGCTGTTGAAAGGGAGATAATCCAAATTCTCGAAAGGGAGTTAACCAGATTCTCGATATTAGCCAATCAGAATCGGTTTTACAATTGATCACGCGGTATTCGAATGAAAAACAGCTGATTGAAGCCGGGATGTAAACAATCGTAAATATGACGAGTTAGGTTGATATTTTTGTTGATTTTCAGGCTTCGTCGACGTAAATAAAGTTATGTAAATGGATGGACCACCGGCTATCATAGTGAACAGTTCTTGAGTTCTTGAATCAAGGTTCACAATCCCTGATACAACGAGCTGCAAGCACCACACTTGACAGTGCATCTGGATGGCTATGCGAGTGACTAGGTCGTTGCAAGTTCCCCATTCTGCAGTTTGCATAGTTGAACTGAGTATAGCCTTAACTACGTTAACAAACATATTGGTACTGTAATGCACGAAAGGTCACTAAAAATCCCAGAACACAAGGCAAAAAATATTTAAAAAATGTAATGCTTGCTTTATTTATAGAAGAATGGAATAAAAGGAGAAATGCAGTAAATGTAAATCAGGCAAACAATAAAGGAGAGAGACACACAGAGAGAGTGCTTTCATTAACAAGCTTATGATCTTTAATTTTCCCCAAACAGTCAACTGTAAATTCAAATAAGATCAACATAATTATTAGGAGCAAGCACTGCTTTTTGTTTCCCTTTAACAGTTAAAACTAATTAAAAATTTAGCAGAACATAAAACACCAAATGGTCCAAAAACAGTTAACAACTGATTTATTTGACCAAAAATATTTAAGAACTGGCAGAAATGCCAAAAACACAATAATAGAGGAATGTCTTGCCTGCCTCAATGAAAAGTAAAGTCTTCTATACACCTAGATGTTTGTATTTGATAAAAAAGAGCATCAAGTATTAGACAAAAAACAAAAAAAACTTCGCGCAAAATGTCGCGAAATCTCACACAACTGAAAAGGAAGGTCGCGCATAAAAACCCCCATGGAGATTTTCAAAAGTTGGCAGGTATGAAATTTAGTTTTTGTAAGTATAAATATCTATTTGCAGACTAAAGCAAAAGAAAATGTATATAATATAAATATGACCTGAGATTGCTTATTTTCAGTGTTATCGCAACGACTTAGCTTACAACTGGCTAATGCCGTTTTCGCCATGTCTTTGGACTTTGGTTTTTGTGATCATCAATTCCCTTGTTCCTTCGGTAATCGACTGCCATTGTTTTATAAAACAATCACATCCAATCTTTCAAAAGGGACTCCAAAATGTTAAGTTCCTACTATTTGACAACCTTGGCCATTGCGGTGCGTGTGTGTTTATACTAATGTATCTGGTTATTAGTCTGATCTGGAGGAACTCTTGGGTGTGAAGGAAGAAAGAATATTGGCGGGCCCGCACGAGAGAGTGCTCTACAGTTCTACAGGCTTCAGTTGGTCATTGCACACTGTTTACTGGTGAGTTTCAATAATTTTACATGGTAGCAGAGCGTGGTTCCGATCCACGGACCTCTGGGTTATGGGCCCACGACGCTTCCACTGCGCATACAATATCAAACTGGAGACAAGGTTTATTACAAGAGAAATGAGAGTAATGAATGGAAAGGCCCTGGTGTAGTTATCGGTCAAGATGGAGCAGTTATTTTTATTAGACATGGAGGAATACTTGTTAGAGTTCATCAATGTAGACTAAAAAAAGACTTCACATGTAGATGATAAAACTGTCAAAGTTTCCAATGACAACAAAGACAAAGTATCAACAGATGTAATCTCAAATAGTGAAAAAGACATGACATAAAAATGACATATATGTGGAACGAAAAAACCTTGGCCAGAAATGCATTTCGACCAGATGGATATGTAACCTTAAGGATACCCCAGATGGTACTATACACAAGGCAAGATTGGTTTCAAGGGGGTTTGAGGAAATTAACAAAGAATATCTGCCCAAAGATTCACCTACTTGTGGGTCTGACTCTCTTAGACTTGTGCTGGCAGTCTTGGCTCAAAGACAGTGGCAAACACACACAATGGACATAAAGACTGCATTTTTTGCAGGTNGCCCAAATAGAAAGAGAAATTTTTGTAAAGCCACCACCCGAAGCTAACTGTAAAGATGTTGTTTGGCAGCTTTGTAAATGTGTATATGGTTTGTCAGATGCCTCTCTCAGTTGGTACAATCGAGTGAAAGAAGTACTTGAACAATGTAATGTACATGTGTCAAAAGTTGACCCAGCTGTATTTTTTTGGCAAAATAAGACGGGATCAGTAGATGGGGTGCTTGCTTGTCATGTGGATGACTTCTTGTGGGGCGGAACTCAAGAATTTGAGAAAGAAGTAATCAACCAAATTCGTTCAACCTTTCATGTTGGAAAAGAGGATCTAGAAGAAATGGCTCGTTTCTTTTTGTAGGAATTTAACTTTCAACTGATGGTAGGAATATTATCTTACAACAAAAGTCGTATCTCAACAACATGCAGTCAATTTCTATTGAGAAAAGAAGACAAGCTGATAAATTAGCACCAATTAATAAGAATGAGAAGGAACAACTTCAGTCAAAAATTGGACAAATATTGTGGATGGCAAGACAATCTCGCCCAGATGTGATATTTGAAGCATCAAATCTAGCATCTAGTTTGAAGACCATTAATTGATGCCAACAAAGTAATTAAAAACTTAAAGTCAGAAAATGTGTCACTGAAATTTCAAAATTTAGGACCAAATGACTGTGTTAAACTTTTGGTGTTTAGCGACTCCTCTCTAGGAAATTTGCCTGATGGTGGGACACAAGGTGGACACTTTATTGCACTTGTAGGGGAAAACTGTATAATTTCACCATTGACATGGGCATCAAAAAGAACAAGAAGAATAGTGCGTAGTACGCTGGCAGCTGAAACACTTGCAATGGTAGATGGCATTGATAATGCAATTTATCTGGCATCTTTATACTCTGAACTTATGAATGGAAAAGCAAATCCTACCAGCCTACCGATTATTTGCATCACTGACTGCCACTCTTTGCTTGATGCTATTATGTCCACCAAACAAACAAATGAAAACGGTTGAGACTTGAAATAAGTGGAATCAAGGAACTGATCAACAACTGCCAGATTGAGGCCATTATATGGATTGAAACAAAATGCCAGCTTGCAGATTGCTTAACTAAAAGGGAAGCCTCACCCTTGAACCTGCTTAAAGCACTTGAGACAGGTGCTTGGCAGGATCAGTGCCTGAAAATGTAAACAAATTAAAGGGAACTGTGTAGATATGTAAAAAGGCATGTACTAAATATCTGTATATAATGATTGACACAACTTTACAAAGGCATGCTCGGAATATCTGTATATATTGATTGACACAACTTAATGTTTTAAAAGAAAGAAGGGGAATTTGTTAAGTTCCTACTATTTGACAATCTTGGCCATTGCGGTGCGTGTGTGTTTATACTAATGTATCTGGTTATTAGTCGGATCTGGAGGAACTCTTGGGTGTGAAGGAAGAAAGAATATTGGCGGGCCCGCACGAGAGAGCGCTCTACAGTTCAACAGGCTTCAGTTGGTAATTGCACACTGTTTACTGGTGAGTTTCAATAATTTTACACCAAAGAGATCTCGTGTGTTTGAATACAGATATGTATACCACTTACTAGTAAAATGAGCTTGCAGGACTTGATCACGGGTCTCTTAATACGGGACTTTCAAGATAAGAGTTTTTCCAGGAAAGATTTTTTAAAAAGCATTCAAGAGATCTTCATGTTTCAGAAACTATCAATGGATATTGTATGTTGATTATGATTGATCGGTTGTTCAATACTTTTAGCGCTGTGTGTAAACTTTTTTATGTCAATTAAAATCTATGTGATGCATATTTCGGAACTCTACGAATTAATTTACATTTTGTTTGTCTTATTATTATCATTATTTTATTCAATGGGCCAGTGATCCAGCTCTGCCCGACTTCACTGGTATACTGCGAATACAAATTTACAAAAGGTTAAATGAATAATAAACCTATTTCTGCTCGATTGAGTTTATCAGTATTTTAAGAACATTAAAAATAATCACTCAACAAATGCAATGTCATAGTTCAATAGATGATCCATTTAGGTTTTTACCATGATTTCAGTCTTAGATCATGCCCACTACTGTTGACAATATTTACATGTTTATTGTCAGATCACAAGAGAAATCTATTCTATTCTTTGGTTCAACTTGCTTTCATAGTTTCAGATGAGATTATCTTCATACTTTCTATGCTTAAATTTGCTTCAATACTATCAATACGTTCTATGCTTCAAATTGCATCAGTACTATTAATTTGATGATCACAATATTTTTGACATTGAGTCGTATGTTTAACTTTGTTTGGCGCTGACAGAAAGACTTCCATGTGATGTTTGATTCAGTTTGCATCTATATAGTTTCAGAGGTTATGATCAAACTATGTTTTATCAATAATCGAGTCAGGACTGCTTATACATTTAATTGATTGATTGATTACCGGTAGTTAGAGTTTAACGTCCAGTGAGAAATATTTCAGCTATATCAGGACGAGAACACAGAGAAGACAGAAATAAAGGCGGAAGGGACAACCGGGCAACGAGTTCGAATGCCACTGGAAAAGGGAGTATGGGTAGTGGCAGGAAATTTAGCTTTCTATACAAGACCCAGTGACTCTACTCTTTTTCCAGTATCTATTCATGGTAGGTCAATGATATTTAGTATGCGCCTCCGCCGCCATACTTTGTACGCATATGTCTCGCTTTCAGCAACTTTCATCGCGGGCAAGACAAAAACTGATGCGGAACACCACAGAAAGAAATCCGCACTATGCAAACTTGGACAGCAGCGATTGGACATATGAGCATAATGCTGTAATTTTGACCCCAAATCTGTGAAAATTATGGACAATTCATAAGGGTTGGCATCTATGTTATTATAATCTTTTAAAGCTGAGGGTTGATACCAGAAAATCTATAAAGGTTGGTAAGCTGGATTTAAACCCACACTGTACAGCACCATATGCCTAGTAGGATCTAGTCCATCAGAAAATCCACATGACAACAGACATCTTTATAAATGGGTGCTGGTAAATCAGGCATCTCAAGATACACAAAGTAGGGTAGAAATAACAAAGAACAAATGGTTACATGTGACAGATAATGGTGTTGCAAGCAGCTTTATATACATGTATATACAATAGATATATGTATACTAAGGTGAGCTGCAAAGGTAAAAATAATTAAGATAATTTCATATTGTGAAACTTTATTTAAGAGGTCACCTTTGGGAAGGAGTCAAACTGGCCTTTTAAGAAAGGTGGCCTTTTAAATCAAGTTCATTTTATATGAAATATACTACAAATGGAACTATAAAAGGTGACCTTTATCAATTATTCAGGAAATTTGTTACTTTTTGTTGTAAAGCACCTTTTGAAGCTTGATAAAGATGTCCTCCTCTATAACTAAATGCATATAATTCAAGATCCTTTCTGAAACTAAGAGTCCATTATTCTAAAGTCTTATCTGAATCTTAGAGCCCTTTTCTCCAGTATTCATTCTTCAAGTTCCTTATTAAAGTCCAGTATTTATTATTCAAGTTTCTTTTGAAAGTGCAGAGCTTTATTCAAATTTCTTTTTGAAAGTGCTGAGCTTTATTCAAGTTTCATTTGAAAGTGCAGAGCTTTATTCAAGTTTCATTTTGAAAGTCCAGTATTCATTATTCAAGTTTCATTTTGAAAGTCTAGTATTCATTATTCAAGTTTCTTTTTAAAGTCCAGTATTCATTATTCAAGTTTCATTTTGAAATAGAAAAAAGAAGGGAAATAGGGAATGTATCAAGAGAGACAATGACCCAAAGGGGAGTAATAACAAGGCAAATAAAAAACATAAATACTAGAAAAACTGTGAGCAAAGCTCCCCCATTTGATAATCAATCAAATCAAATTCTGAAACAGAAAGTGCACATCTACATTATGTAACAAAGATCTTGTTAAAGTTTCATGAAAATCTACATGTATTCAGGGGTTCAAACAGAGTAGCGGATAAGAGATGGGTACCCCCTGGTAATGTAATGGCTAAGTCCATGTTTTGCTAAGGAAAACCCCAAAAATTAATTAAATCATATTCTGAAATAGGAGGTGTATATTTACATTCCGTCATCAAGACTGTGTTAAAGTTTCATGAAAATCTATATTGTTGTTCAGGAGGAGTAGCAGATAAGAGATGGGTACTCACTGGTTATGTAATGGCTAAGTCCATGTTTTGCTATGGGAAACCCCAAAAATCAATCAAATCAAATTCTGAAATAGGAGGTGCACATCTACATTCTGTCACAAAGACTATGGTAAAGTTTCATGAAAATCTATCAAATGGTTCAGGAGGAGTACTGGATAAGAGATGGGTACCCTCAGGTACCCACTGGTTATGTAATGGCTAAGTCCATGTTTTTGTCACATGTACATTCACTCCATATCCTTTTTTTTCCCTATATGCTATTGGAAACCCCAAAAATCAATCAAATCAAATTCTGAAATAAGAGGTGCACATCTACATTCTCACAGTCACAAAGACTTATGTTAAAGTTTCATGAAAATCTATGCAATGGTTCAGGAGGAGTAGCAGATAAGAGATGGGTACCCTCAGGTACCCGCTGGTACCCTAACCCTAACCCATAACCATTTACTGTAAATGTGTTTGCGCAATAAATATTGTCTATTGTCTAATTGTAATGGCTAGGTCCATGTTTTGCTATGGGAAACCCCAAAAATCAATCAAATCAAATTCTGAAATAGGAGGTGCACATCTACATTCTGTCACAAAGACTTTGTTATAGTTTCATGAAAATCTATGCAATGGTTCAGGAGAAGTAGTGGATAAGAGATGGGTTAGTAACCCTCAGGTGTAACGGATGGACGGAAAGACGGAAGGACGGACGGACATTACCCCATCACTATATACCCCCACTTTAACAACTCAAAGCCACTATAAGATCTTCAATTAACAGTGAGGTCAAACCCCACATCCAATGGCAGGTCATAGTCGGTCCCTAAATAAAGAGTAATCAAGTTCAGCGAAATAAACACCATCCAAGACTCCTATTGACATAAAGTAAACTAAGTAGAAAACAGACAAGACACACAATGGCTTAATAAATTTCCTAACTTAGGACAGGCGCAAACCTGCTGCGGCGGGGTTAAACTAGTTTTATTGGGCCAAAACCTTCCCACTATAACCAATGTGAAATGTGAAAACCAATGAAAGTCTAGTAATCATTATTCAAGTTTCTCTTTAAAGTCCAGTATTCACTATTCAAGTTTCTTTTATTCATTATTCAAGTTTCTGTTGAAAGTCCAGTGTTCATTGTTCAAGTTTCATTTTGAAAGTCCAGTATTCATTATTCAAGTTTATTTTTAAAAGTAAATAAAGGGCTACGCCGAGTGCAGCATAATACGACCACGGCATGTTGACCACTGATATTTAAACAAGTGTAATCTAAAGTGAATGTGTGGACACAGTTAAGAGCTTGACCCAGTAACTAGATGGACACAATAAGGAGTTTGACACAGTAACTAGCTGAACACGAACTTCATGAACTATGGAACATAAAAATCAGCCCTTTTGATCCGTTGCTGTAACTCTGAAACTGCAAGAGTTACACATAATCTGTTAACATATACTGACAGCTTACATCAAGATAAATCCAAAGAAAGAAATCCATCGAAATCAGATTAAAAATAATGATTTACATATTTTCAAAAATTGCAATTTTGGCCCCTTTGACTCCTTATAGCTCGGAAACAGTAGGAGATACAAAAAAAAATAGTAATGGTGCATTACATGATACCCTGCCATGTTTCACAAAATTTCTAAGTTAAAAGGGGCATAACTCCAGAAGTATGTGTACCACTGAACCCAAAATAGACTTTGACCTGAGATTTGTGGGAAACAAGTTACATACCAAGTTTGAAGACTTTGTGGTATTTCGTTCACAAGTTATCAGTCGGAAACCCTAAAAGGAGTATGTACGATAAGAGGCATATTTGGCCCCCAGATCAAGCTATATTTTCAAACACAGTTTTCCTTCAAACTTCACTTGGTATATTACAGTTGATATATTGCTTAAATCAAAACTTACGTAAATTGGTGCAGTAACGTCATCAAATCCTGATAGTGACGTCACAAATATCATGTTTCTTCCAGATTTGACGAAAATCGACAAATTTTCGTCAATTTTTGGTTACGGTTCGACTCAGACAACACAGAGCGCATGCTTGTACCAATGAGATTTTTGGATATGTTGAAAGTATATAAAATTGCCACCTTTTCATGCAAAAATCTCATTGGCACAGGCATGCGCTCTATGTTTCCTGTACTGAAATATGTAACAATTTCGGTAATTTTAGTCCATTTTTGTGAAAATGCTTATAATTGTCGGATTTTGGAGTTAATTTTTTTCTACAAACAAAAAAGATTTTTCCCAAACTATTCAAAGTTTATTAAATACTGATATTGAATTTTATTTTGAGACATAATTTTATGGAATATAAGGGCCTTAATTTTAGGGGCCATATATACCCCTTACCGTACAATTACTCCTTTGCAAAATTTGAAAGTTTCAAGGGGCATAACTGCAGAACCCCTTAGACCTCTGAACCCAAAATCGATCTCCACCTGAGTTTTATGGTAAACAAGTTACATACCAAGTTTGAAGACTTTGTATTATTTCGTTAACAAGTTATCAGTCAGAAACCCTAAAATTCGCAAAATTTCAAAGTTTCAAGGGGCATAACTCCAGAACCCCTTAGACCTCTGAACCCAATGTCAAACTTGACCTGAGTTTTGTGGTAAACAACTTGCATACCAAGTTTGAAGACCTTGTGTTATTTCGTTCACAAGTTATCAATCCGAAACCTTCGGGGAATGGACGGACGGACAGATGGACGGAAGACAGACGCACGAATGGACACACAACTGAGGGTATCACATAATACCTCGCCACTTCGTGTGGCGGGGTATAAAAACTGTTGGCATACTACTGAAAGCTTACAATGAGAGGAATCCGAAGAGAAAAATCCCATAAAAATCTGATGAAAAATAAAAAGATTTCATACATTTCTAAAAATTTCAATTTTAGCCCCTCGACCCAGTATAGCTCAGAGCCATGAGAGCCATGCCAAATCTGAAAGCTTACAATGAGAGGAATCCAAAGAAAAAAATCCCACCAAAATCAAATGAAAAATAAAAATTTTAGTTAATCTGCATGTTTGCAATTTTGGCCCAGATGGGCCCTAATGGCTGGGAAAGGAAACAAGTTATATAAAATCTGATGGTGCTGCGCTATGTTAATTTTTCATAAGGAACCCATTGCAAAAAACTGCATCAAAATTGGACTAAAAAAAAAAAAAAATTTTTTTTGAGATTCGCCCCTTTGGACCAATTTATTTCATGAACAGTAAATGTGACATGAAATCCGTTGATATACTACAGATTGGAAATTTCCTCCGGAGTACACTGAAAGAAACTCCATTAAAATCTGATAAATAATAAACATTCTACAGCCCAATATATGAAAACATCCAATTTGGCCCTTTTAGGCCCTTTTCTTAAAAATGGGTGGGGCCAAAACCAATCCCAGCCTTCCTTTTATACCAAGGTACATTGTGTTAAAATTGCATAAGGATTGATCGACTAGAACTTAAGTTATTACATGAAAACAAAGTGTCTACAGAAGTGATGACGACGACGCCAGTATCATACCAATATACGACCTAAAAATTTTTTGCGATTGTACAAAAAATTTACACAAGAAAAAGGGCAATAACTCCAAGGCCAGTTTTCGGATTTCCTTCATAATTGCAGGGTGGGTAGATCTTGGCATGCTGATCATTTTTAACCCCTATGTCAGATTTTTGATATCTGTAACGATTTTTGACTTCTTTCCGAAATACAGCAATTTACCCCTATGTTCTATTTTTAGCAACAGCGGGAATGTTGTTTGGTCTTAGGACTAATTAAACATAATTTTGAAAGTGCATACCCTGGTGATGATTCAGGCCAAGTTTGGTAACAATTGGCTCAGCAGTTTCAGAGGAGATGACTTTTGAAATTGTTGATGGAAGACGACGACAGACAGATGACTGACACAAAGTGATGGCAAAAGCTCACATGGGATTGAGATTTTATTTTAATCATCAAATACATAATGTAAAGCTTAAGTTATTTAGTTACAAAACATACATACGATATAACAAGTCTCTACTTTAACTATCTGTCAAACTGGTTTTTTTTTTCTAGATTATCATGATTATTAAGGTCAAAGTGACATTGCAAATTATCCAGAAAAACCAGAGGCTCCCAGGAACCTGTATCATTCACCTGGCTTTCAGTTGCCACAATCAAGCTCACACTGTAAGTTATACAGTTGAACTTCAGTCTCTCAAACTTTGGTAGCTCGAACACCACCAATATCTTGAACTGTATTTTAAGTCTGATCATGTTTTTACTATATTTCTTTGTTGGGCTTTTTTGACAAAAAATGTTCTCGCTAAGGACCACTTTTAAAACCAGTTTTGAAGTCGAGACATCATTTTGTAAATGGCGGTCAATGACAATTTTTAATACCATATTTTTAAGTTACGACCTCAATTTGGTTTCATTGAAATCGGACAATGTTGAATTTTCCTGCCTTTTTCGCAGCCATTTTGAAAATGGCGGTCAACAGACAATTTTCAAATCTGCTTTTAAAATCGCAACATCAATATCTATTTGGAAAGCAAATTTCATTGAAATCAGACAAAAAAGCCTTTTTTGGCAGCCATTTGAAAACAAACTTTCAACACCGGTTTTGACACAGTGACATCAATATCCACTTGGAAACCAAATTTCATTGAAATCGGACAATGTTGAATTTTCTCAATTTTTTTTAAAATGGCGGTCATTCAATTTTTAAGATCGGTTTTGAATTTGTGACATCAATATATCTATTTGGAAACCAAATTTCACTGAAATCGGACAATGTTGAATTTTCAAAAAAATTATGGCGGCCATTTTGAAAATGGTAGTCAACAAACAATTTTCAACACCGCAACATCAAATGGATATTGAAGTCACAACATCAATATCCACTTGGAAACCAACTTTCATTGGAATCGGACAATGTTGAATTTTCCAGCCTTTTTTCTCAGCCATTTTGAAAATGGCGGTCAATGAACAATTTTCAAATCTAGTTTTGCAGTCGCAACATCAATATCTATTTGGAAACCAACTTTCATTGAAATTGGACAATGTTGAATTTTCCCGCCTTTTTTGGCAGCCATTTTGAAAATGGTGGTCAATGAACAATTTTCAACACCAGTTTTGAAGTTGTGATATCAATACCTATTTGGGAACCAATTTCATTGAAATCGGACAATATTGAATTTTCCCGACTTTTTTGGAAGCCATTTTGAAAATGGTGGTCAACGAACACTTTTCAACACCAGTTTTGAAGTCGCAACATCAATATCTATTTGGAAACCAAATTTCATTGAAATCGAACAATGTTGAATTTTTTCACCTTTTTTTGGCAGCCATTTTGAAAATGGCGGTCAACAATCAATTTTCAACACCAGTTTTGAAGTCGCCACAACATGGCAAACATTTTATCAACTTACACTTAACCTTCATCATCTACAGTTTTGGGAATAAAAGACCAAAATTTGGAAAATTTTGAAAATTCCTTGAAACCAGAAACTCCCTGGAGCCTATATCACTCACCTGGCTTTCAGTTGCCACAATCAAGCTAACATTGTAAATTATACAGTTGAACTTCAGCTTCTCAAACTTTGGTAGAGCAAACACCACCATTAACTTGGACTCTATTTTAAGTCTGATCATGTTTTACTGTACTTCTTTGTTGGGCTTTTTTGACAAAAATTGTCTTGCTTAGGACCACTTTCGACACCAGTTTTGAAGTCGAGACATAATTTGGTAAATGGCAGTCAACAAACAATTTTTAACACAATATCTTTAAGTTACAACATCAATATCTATTTGGAAACCAAATTTCATTGAAATCGGACAATGTTGAATTTTCCTGCCTTTTTGGCGCCATTTTAAAAATGGCAGTCAACAAACAATTTTCAACACCGGTTTTGCAGTAGTGACATCAATATCCACTTGGAAACCAAATCTCATTGAGATCAGACAATGTTGATTTGGCAGCCATTTTGAAAATGGCGGTCATCGAACAATTTTTAATATCAGTTTTGAAGTTGTTACATCAATTCCTTTTTGGAAACCAAATTTCATTGAAATCGGAAAATGTTGAATTTTCCCGCCTTTTTGGCGGCCATTATGAAATTGGCAGTCAACAAACAATTTTCAACACCGGTATTGCAGTAGCACGTCAATATCCACTTGGAAACCAAATTTCATTGAAATCAGACAATGTTGTATTTTCCCTCCTTTTTTGGCGGCCATTTTGAAATAGTGATCAACGAACAATTTTTAACATCAGTTTTGAAGTTGCTACATCATTACCTTTTTGGAAACCAAATTTCATTGAAATCAAACAATGTTGAATTTTCCCGCCTTTTTGTCGTCCATTTTGAAAATGGTGGTCAATGAAAAATTTTCAACACCGGTTTTGAAGTCGCAACATCAATATCTATTTGGAAACCAAATTTCATTGAAATCGGACAATGTTGAATTTTCCGGCCTTTTTTGGCAGCCATTTTGAAAATGGCGGTCAACCAATAATCTTCAACATCAGTTTTGAAGTCGCCACAGCATTGCAAACATTTTATCAATTTACACTTAACTTTCATCTTCTATAGTATGAAAAATATGAAAATTATGAAAATTCCGTGAAAAAAGGGCAATAACTCCTACAAGGGTTTTTGGTTTATCTTCAAAAATTCAGGGTAGGTAGATCTTGACATGCTGAACATTTTTGCAATATAAAGTTGACTTGTATCTCTTATAGTTTTTCTGATAAAAAATTAATAAAGTTCAAATTCTGCAAATTTTACAGAAAAAGGACAATAACTCCAAGACGGGTTTTCGGATTTTCTTCGAAATTGCAGGGCAGGTAGATCTTGCTATGCTGATCACTTTTGCCCCGTCAGATTTTTAAATATCTGTAATGGTTTTTGAGTTATTTGCAAAAAACAGCAATTTACCCCTATGTTCTATTTTTAGTAACAGCAGCCATGTTCTTTGGTCTTCGTACTAATCGAACACAATTTTTAAACTGCATACCCTGATGATGCTTCAGGTCAAGTTTGGTTACAATTGTTTCAGAGCAGTTTCAGAGGAGAAGATTTTTGAAATTGTTGACGGACGACGGACGACAGACGCAAAGTGATGGCAAAAGCTCACATGGCCTTCTAGGCCAGGTGAGCTAAAAAGGGCAATAACTCTTACAATGGCTTTTAGATTTTCTGCAAAATTTCAGGGTGGGTATATCTTGATATCATAGGTGTTAACCCTCCTGATTTTTGCGGGAGTCTCCCGCAATTTGGCACAAAACAGACATTTCTCCTGCAATGAGATGGTCTCCCGGCCGGGACACACAAATCTCCCGTTTTTGTGAATGTCTCCTGCAAAATCTCCCGCAATCGTATGGTGTCAAAGTGATAATTAACCAGGTGAAATTATCGTATTTGTCAGTTATTGATTTTTTGTCAATCAGCATAGGTAACACTTATTTTACAGGTAAACATGTTAATTAGACTGATTAATTATTGTTGTTTGGGGCAGTTATGAGGACAGGTGTTGTTTAAACTGCAATTAGTCAGCAGTGACAATAATTAATAAGAATCAACAAACTTATTTCGATATGACCATTTCTATAATATACCGCTAATTACCTCCCTTGTATAATTTTCGTTTTCCTAAATGATCGCATTAAGATTTTTGTTTTCACACTGAAGTACCACAAATTACTGTGATATTTTGCAAATTTCTAAATTACATTCTCTGAAACAATATCTTTGGACATTTTTACAATATTTTTTGGTTTTGTTGAACTTTTAACTAAATTATTTTAACTATATATTAAAATATACTGATCTCTTCATATTTCCACTATGACGGTGGTATCTAGCATTCATGACTAACCATCATATCAGATGACAAAGTGCAAATAAAAGTGCAAGTAATGCTCTAAACTTACATCAGTCTTCATCAAAGTAAATTAAAAACGTCCATCTCCTTTACTAAGCTCTTTTGTTAAAATTTATAATTGTAATAATCAAAAAAATTTTTTTTTTAAATTCTTATCAATTTTAGTGAAAATCATTAAAAAAAATAAAATAAAAACCTCCCACCCACCCGGGATTATTTTGTTACAAGTGGATGAGAATCTACAAATTAACATGAAAGGGTCTTACATACTGGCACGGGGAAACTTTTAAACTGGGAAACAAGTCGAAAATGACGTTACGCAAAATCTCCTGCAATTTGAAACTGGATTGCAGGAGATCTCCTGCAATTGGGTTTCAGAAGGTTAACAGGTATGCTTGATATGCTGAACCTTTTTGCAATTTACACTTGACCTCTATCTGTTACACTTTTTGAAATAAAAAATAAAAAATGCAAAAATTGTGAAAATCTTAGGCCATACAAAAATAATGATTAGATTCTCAGGCCATTTTTCTGAAAAAATGATGAGGCAGGGAGGGAGAAGATTTTTATTTTTATTGGTTCAAAATCATGATGAGGCATCTTTTTACATTGCTGAAATGTCCAAAACATGATGAGGCAGGTGAATTTCATTTTTTTTTATTTGAAACTTGAATAAAAAAGTAAAATTAGTTCCAAGAAAAGAGATGAGGCAGGGGCCTGAGAAGCTAATGTATTTTTTTATTTTGCCTTAGGGGAAAAGGGATATAACTCCGAGACTGGCGGCCATGTTGTGTTTGACCAGCCCACTAATCGAACACAGTTTTGAAACTGCATACCCTTATGATGCTTCAGACCAAGTTTGGTTACAATTGGCTCAACAGTTTCAGAGGAGAAGATTTTTTAAAATATTGACGGACGACGGACACAAAGTGATGGCAAAAGCTGACATGGCATTTTAGGCCAGGTGAGCTAAACCAGAGGCTCCCAGGAGCCTGCATCGCTCACCTGGCTTTCAGTTGCCACAATCAAGCTTACATTGGAAGTTATACAGTTGAACTTCAGTCCCTCAAACTTTGGTAGTTCCAACATCACAAATATCTTGAACTGTATTTTAAGTCTGATCATGTTCAATTATATTTCTTTGTTGGGCTTTTTTGACAAAAACGCTCTTGATAAGGACCACTTTCGACACAAGTTTTGAAGTTGAACAAAAGTTTGGTTACAGTTGGCTCAGCAGTTTCAGAGGAGAAGATTTTTGAAATTGTTGACGGACGAAGGACGACGGATGGATGACGGACGATGGACGCAAAGTGATGGCAAAAGCTCACATGGCCTTTTAGGCCAGGTGAGCTAAAAAGAGAGATGACTTACTGCTATTAGATCCTCTTCTCAATTTATCAAATTCCTTCCCAAATATCTCCTCCTCTGTATCTGCACCAAAGTTATCATCGAAAGGATTCCAATCAGCAACATCAGCTGATAAAGCTCTAATCAGATTTGGAGACCTGGTGGGATAGAAGAAAAAAATATCATTAAAAGGATTCAAGTCAACAACATCAGCCAATCTGAGCTCTTATCAGATTTGGAGATCTGATGGAATAGAGGACAAAATTATCATTAAAAACATTCAAGTCAGCACCCATCTCTAGATTTTCCATGGTGCCTGTGTTTTCCATGAAAAATGAAAAAAATTTCCATGGAATTCCATGGAAATCCATGGCATCTTTTCCATGGGTCATGGAAAAAAATCTTTGAAATAATTCCATGGAATTCCATGACAATGCCAATCATTTTCCATGGAATTCCATGGAAACTTTCCATGCATAGCATGGAAAGCTGAACTTAAAATATTTTATTCATGGAAATGATCATGGAAGTAGGACTTAATTTTATTTTCACATGGAAAATATCGAAAGTTGGACTTATTTTATTTTTCACATGGAAATACGGTCAATGTGAAAAATAAACTAAGTTCAATAGTGATGGATAATAATATCACAGTACATTTGTACAATGTTGTATTATATAGGAATTAATTAATTGGGCTAAATATTTAAGAATGTTTGCAGACTGGAAGTTTACATAATATCATGATGCAAGGGCCCTACAAACAAACAAGGCGTGATATGCCTAAAAAATGAAATAGTCACCCTGAAATGACAGGAACTTTGCATTTAGACGTGTTCATGCATAGTGTTAGCCATGATGTTGGTATAAGCCATCTTGAAGATCTTGTGACGACCTCGTGTTTAAGTGTCCGACTTTCGCTGCTTCGCCCCTTGTTTTCGAAATAAACAGGTCTTAGGAATCCTCCAACATTTTATTGATAAAGTCTTGAAAAATTTACCTTGCAAAATTGAAACAATTTTATGCCAACTTCTCAATTCGTGGGCATTTCAACAAATTTTGGACTATGACCTCACCGTTTTAACGTAGCTATGAAAATATGAGCTTTCAGTATACAATGGTAAAAAAATGTACAAACACAATGAAGTGATCCGAGGTAGCTTTTCTTGACCAAACAAGGTGGTATATTTGTTTGGTCAAGAAAAGCTACCTCCGATCACTTCATTGTGTTTTGGAAGGAGGCAAAAATCTAGATCAATATGGAAATGCTCCTGGCAAGTTTATTTGGCTACTAGGGTATGAACTCGAGTTACTCCAGTACAAAATAAATGAGAGTAGGAACTAAAGTGAAAACCATACTTTGTAATTATTTGTGTTGAATTGGCAGTTTAAAACTAAAAACAGCAAAATAAATTATGTCTTTGTTTTAATTTATCTGTACCATAAATAATATTTGTAAAGATATAAACAAGTCTGCCTTAAATGGTTTCATGGTGGTAAAAAATGATGTAATGTAATTTTACCCACATTAAATAAACAGCTGCACCAAGCCGCATGACACGCCCGTCGTCACCCCTTGAAAACTTTAAGTGATTAAAAAATGTGGTTCTCAATTTAGAATACACCTATAACTGCCCAATTAAGCATGATATCTCTTTAATAAATCAATCTGCAAAGTTTGAAGTGAGCTGATCAAACTATTAATCAGTAAGAGTGCATTATGTATAAAATTGCCTTAAATTTGAAAAATAAAGTCCCATAACTCTTCCAAGAAAAATCGAAATTTCACGAAAAGTAAAGAGCCCATGAAACCATCATATCCAATACCTGTACAAAGTTTGAAGTGAACTAGCCATAGGTTTGTCAAGTTAGAACACGACATGTGAAAAATTGCCTTAGAATTCATAAATAAAGTTCCATAACTCTTGCAAGAAAATCAAAATTTCACAAAAAAGTATACAGATCATGAGGCCATCATGTCAAATATCTTTACAAAGTTTGAAGTGAATTGGTCAAAGATTTGTCAAGTTAGAGCGTGACATGTAAAATATTGCCTTAAAGTTGACAATTAAAGTCCCATCACTTCTACAAGAAAAATCGAATTTTCACGAAAAAGTATACAGATCGTGAGTCCATCATACCCAATACTTCTACAAAGTTTGAAGTGAATCTACCAAAGGGTTGTCTAGTTAGAGCGCAACATATAAAAAATTGCCTTTAAATTGACAAATAAAGTCCAATAAATCCAACAAGAAAAATCAAATTTTCATGAAAAAGTATACAGATCGTAAGTCCATCATACCCAATACCTCTACAAAGTTTGAAGTGAATCGATCAAAGGGTTGTTGAGTAAGAGCGCGACATGTAAAAAATTGCCTAAAGTCCAATAAATTCTACAAGAAAAATCAAATTTTCATGAAAAAGTATACAGATCGTGAGTCCATCATACCTAATACCTCTACATAGTTTGAAGTGAATCGACCAAAGGGTTGTCTAGTTAGAGTGTGACATAAAAAAAAATTGCCTTAAAATTGACGAATAAAGTCCAATAACTCCAACAAGAAAAATCGAATTTTCACGAAAAAGTATACAGATCGTGAGTCCATCATACCCAATACCTCTACAAAGTTTGAAGTGAATCGACCAAAGGGTTGTCTAGTTAGAGCGTGACATATAAAAAATTGCCTTAAAATTAACGAATAAAGTCCAATAACTCCAAAAAGAAAAATCAAATTTTCAGGAAAAAGTATACAGATCTTGAGTCCATCATACCCAATACCACTACAAAGTTTGAAGTGAATCTACCAAAGGGTTGTTGAGTTAGAGTGCGACATGTAAAAAATTGCCTTAAAATTGACGAATAAAGTCCCATAACTCCTACAAGAAAAATCGAATTTTCCCGAGAAAGTATACAGATCGTGAGGCCATCATACCCAATAACTCTGCAAAGTTTGAAGTGAATTGGCAAAATGGTTATCAAGTTAGAGCGCAACATATGAAACGGACGGACAGACAGACAGACAGACGGACGGACGGACAGACGGACGGACAATCGGACATTGGTATACCATAATACGTCCGTCATTAGACGGGCGTATAAAAAGGGATTCAGAAAATTCCTTTTCATTATGATAGCCTTTAACATAAAATAAAATACTTTATAGATCTGAAAATACTGAAATTATTATATATTATAAATTATATATATAAAAATAAAATAAAATTTCGCCAAGGTTTTTTTTATTTCAATTTTTTAATGTCCAATGAATAGATTTTTACCCTATCATACTTATTGGAAATAATTTGGATTTAAGGTTGTTTTTGAGGAGTCTTATTAACATTTGATATAGACAAATAAATTCCATATTGTAGTCAATATTTGCCATATTTGGAGTTACTCGAGTCCGACTATAAGTAATTAACAATTAAACATGCTTGCCCCAGTTGTCTCAGGTACTCTAGCCCTAGGACCATCGTAGTTGATAAATAAACTTGATATCCATTTTCAGATGTAGGTTATATTTTATAAGATACCACGTGACAAAATAAGGGGGGGGGGAAACGGATTTGCTTGTATTCATTTGTCAAAAAGTACAACCAAATTTAGACAGCCTCAATAGCCGCCAAGAGACTGGTGTAAACACCAAAAACTACAACCAAATTTAGAAAGCCTCAACAGCCGCCAAGAGACTGATGTTAACACAAAAAACTACAACCAAATTTAGACAGCCTCAACAGCCGCCAAGAGACTGGTGTAAACACCAAAAACTACAACCAAATTTAGACAGCCTCAACAGCCACCAAGAGACTGATGTAAACACCAAAAACTACAACCAAATAAAGACAGCCCCAACAGCCGTCAAGAGACTGATGTAAACGCCAAAAACTGCAACCAAATTTAGACACCTTCAACAGCCGCTAACAGACTGACGTAAACACCAAAAACTACAACCAAATTTAGACAGCCTCAACAGCCACCAAGAGACTGATGTAAACACCAAAATCTACAACCAAATAAAGACAGCCCCAACAGCAGTCAAGAGACTGACGTAAACA
>MJUU01049963.1:0-12165 GCA_002080025.1 Modiolus philippinarum
CATATGCAGAAAATAAATTTACAGTAACTTCGGTATTTAGTTATTTCAACATCTGCTCTGAAACTTTTCAATGGTGAATAAATGGATATGGAGTAAAAACAGATACAAAACTTCAAAAAATTGTTACATGCAATTTTCCTGACTTGCAGTAGGCATTTGGAAATAAATTATAGGTAAAACAGGTTAAATGGAGCGCCAAGCCCAACCTTCCCACTTTTCCAATACGTTAGTGCCAGGTAGTAACTCTACAGCAATTGCTACGGAAATGTTATCCTAGTACACACTAAAATATGAATCTTGAATTCACAGTTCGAACCGAAATTTCAAATTTCCCCAAAAGGCTGATATCTTTAGGAGTCTTGAATTTTAAGGCGGTCACGGTCATAGCAATGCCTAATGAGAAAGTCTGCATTATCGGTGCTAGCTTTTGAGATAAGAATCAATTGTTAAGCATCACTCCGTAAGCATAGATGCTTAAATATTACTGTCAATGTTACAAAAATTGTCATTTCGAAATTAAAGTACTTGGGTGACCATTTTCTTTAAATTCGAGCTGTTGACAAAAAAAAGATGTAGAATTAGTAGTTTCTTTTGCTTTTCTTATTTCTGATTCTTGGGGATATAATAATTGGATCCTTTTAGCAAAAAGATTCGTTATTAATTGAGAGAACATCATCAGTGTATATATAAGTGATCGGTTGATCTAGCATCTTGAATTTTATGAGATTTACGAGTACTTGCAGAAATTCAGTCTCATAGGAGTATAAAATCAAGACTGCAAATAGACAAGCACAATTTGTGCCCATTGGTAATCCAACTTGCTGCTGATAAATAACGCCTCCAACGACCAGTTACAAACGTACAAGAATACTGAAAATCATTCTTCCTCAAAATTCAATAAAAAGTAAAAAAAAGGGTTGCCTTAAAATAGAACCAGATCATAGAAACAACACGAGTATGATCCTCTGCCTGTGTCACAAGTCTTAAATGAGTATGATCTGCAGGTTTCAAAATCATGCAAAATTCTCGGGTTTCACGTTCTATCCATTTAAATACTGTTATGGTTTTCCACATGGGAACGTATTTTTCTTTACACATCTCATGTAAACACATTGGAATAGCTCTTCAAAATTTTAAACATTTTGCTATAGTTTATAATTCAGAGAAAAACACAATCATAAAGCAATGAAAACTCCATAGGAGCCCCTTTCCCGCCAAGCTTTTGAGCTCATTCATCTTTAAAATTAGTGCAAAAAATAAATCATCTATATCCAAATTAATCATTTCCATGTGTTGAACTGACAACTATAGTGCGGAAAATTGATTAAATATCGGATGTTTAGACATTCCCTACTGGATGAGATTGTGAACAGTGTTTTTTTTTTTTTGCATAATAAATTTTTGTTAAACAATATAACTATTGCATCTTCAAAAAGAACGTTATAGTAATAAGATATCGGTGCTGGAAGTGTTGCTCATAAACCATGCAAAAAAATTTCATATATTTTGTAAAATTAAAAAATCCACACATATAATGCTTTAAAAGTGCGATATATATGTAGTGATATTTAATCACAACTATTTGAATCAATTATAATTTTGGCTATTAGTGCGAATAACAATATTAGATATATATTTCAAAATACATGCATTTCATTTTGGTTTAGTATTTGCAGCTCCACGCAATTTCTGGTATAAATGTTATCAGTAAACCGTAAGTTTCTCAAACAACATAGGAATTTATTGAAAATAAGCATCACAAATCAGTGGTCACTTATTTCAATTTACAACGATAACAGCAGGTATATCGAAGATATCCTTACTATTAACAATCCCCAGTTTTTAGACTATTTCAACCTCATTTACAAACAAACACTGAAACTTAATAAAGGAAACAATGATTCTAAATACTGCCCATTTCCCGATCTAACTATCATAGTTCATTCTGGACAAATTAAAACTAAAATTTATTATAAAAGGGATTATTTTGATTTCACTATTATTACTAATTTCCCTTTTCTTGAAGGCGACGTTTCTGTAGCTCCATCATACGGGGTGTATATATCTCAACTGGTACGATTCGCACTCGTCTGTTCTACTTTTGACGACTTTAATGACTGTAACCTTACTATCACATCGAAACTTTTACAACAGAATTACAGATTTCTAAGATTGATAAAGACTTTTAAGAAGTTTTATAGAAGATATGAACATTTGATATCTAAATATAATGCGACTCGCAAACAGCTTATTACTTACGGCATTTCTTAACCTCGTTTTTACGGAAATGCTGTTAAAAATGTCAAAAACTGATAAAAAATCCAGAAACACTAGGACGTAACTAACATTTTTTAAGTAATAAGTGATATTGACAGGATATTCTTCATGGTCCCGTTAAATTGACTTTGGGATCCAATAACCTGAAGATTTTACAGCTATATTGGCCTCTGAATGATACTGCCGATGTCTACTGAAATCCATGATGATTCTTTACCAAACTCTTTTGATTTTAATTCCGTAGTGCGACAGTGTTTTACCAGTAGACTAGGCTTCTTGGGCTAGCCAGCAGCTTAGTGGCGAGCACTCCCTGAGCCATCTTTCTAAATTACGTTTTGTCTTATTCTTTCCTTTTCAAGATTGTGGTCTTGGAGTTAGTGGTCTGTTTGGTTTTATTCGTATGTTTATTATACTATAGGGAAACGAGATAGAAAAGGGGGAGGTTTTGGTACCCATAAACCGGTTTAAATCTACCACTAGTTGTTGCATGTGCCGTTACCAAGTCCGGCTATCCCGAGTTCCTATCGTTGTCTATGTTTGTATTTTGTTATTCTATTGTTCTTCTTGTGCAGTTCACTGGTAGATTTTGGTATTTTAATGTAATGTTTGGTCATTGTAAATGTTTCCTGTTATCTTTCCTTCACTAATTAAAAGGTTCTTGCTTCAGGAAGTATCAATTTTAATGTGTACCAACCATCCTGTTCTGACGTTTTATATGTATCTCAAACAAACAGATGCAAATGAATTGCGTTTAATTGCAACCTTAGTAGCCTCAGTGGGGTAACATTTAAGCAGGGTTTGACCGGCTCACTTTTACTTTTGCAGCAAACGTATCCTAACTTCCATGACCTTAGAATGGGTATTTTATGTATTGGTTTTATAAAACTTATTGAAACCATATCTAAAAGTTAGGCAACCTCGATATTGGGCTATCATTTTTAATATCCAAGCAGTTGTATATCTATTCTTGCTAAAAAATATCTGTGTAATTTTTGTCAAGATAACAGAAGTCGCCACATCAATTTCTGTATACGTATTTATTGCAAAACAACGGTAGTAGAATATCGAAAAACAAAGATTACATAAATCAAAGTAAGAACACTAGATGACTTAAGCACTAACAGTGTGAACTCTCAAAAAGAGTGATATCAGCTACTCCGGAAGGGTATGCATTTCTTGCTCTGTATACAGCACCTATCACACTGTCAGGGGTTAAACCCGGGGTTAATTCAGAACCGGCAATGTCAAATCCAAGAAGACGTCTATCTAGTTGAAAATGTCAGTTTTCATTTGTGACACCGATATTTCATATTTTTGTAATGTCATGGTGACAGCCATCGAATTTCTGATGGGACGAAAATAAAAACGGGTTAACATAACCCTTGCTCGACAGTTTTTCTGACAGTGCTTTTGCTCTTTCCACAAAGTCACTGTATGAACGACAGCACTCCAGTAATGAATTAATTGTGAAATATACAATCCATATGCTGGTTAGGTAGGTATATTGCTGCTGAGAAAGGGAAAGTTCACACTTGGGAGGTCAAAATTATCACGTTCGCCGTCAGACTCCATGTTCGTCAATGTATAACAAAAATTCGAGGTATGAAGCAGAATTGGATGCATCTGTTGTCTCTTTAATTTCAAGTTCTCTGGTTGTAGATCCGATATAAATATTCTTTAAATCTTGGGTTGTTAAGAGAAAGTACATAATTTTTATATCTGAAGCCGACATTAAAAGTCTGGGCCAGTTGTTTTTGTTTCTGTTGTATTAGCCCTTATAAAAACTTTGCTTCATTCGAATAAAGAAAAAGGTCAGCTTAACGTGGCGCACATTTTGTTCAAATAGGAATCCCTATTATTTCTTGAAAAAATATGTTTGCAAACTAAACATCTCGAAAACCGATAAACCGATACATAACAAACAAACACTGTAAATTATTCAATATATCATTTTTTTCAATTATTTTTAGAGAGTGAGACAGTTTTGATACGTATTTCGGTTTATTGACTTCCAAATGTTTTAGTTTGATACGTATTTCGGTTTATTGACTTCCAAATATTTTGATTTTATCTGCACTGAAGAGACAAAAGTTGTCGAAATGCGCATATGCAGAAGCAAAATTCATAGTAAAGTTAGTGAGAACCGAACCGTCAATCAAAAGAACAAACAATCCATTGACAATGGCAAAAATCAGACACACTAAGAAACAAGGACACTACTTAAGTACGGGGCAAAAAAAAATGAAGACACACATACAGATGAACAACAAGGACCAAATAAAAAACCATGGGTGAGATCAGGTGTACCGGTAGAGTAAGGATCTCCTGCTTCTTATAAGACATCCGCCGTGTTGAACATGTCAACTCCGGTAGTAAAGTCGAATCCGATAGAGGAAAAACAAACTTTAGTTGTAGAGGGAAAGATCTGTTGCCATCTGGGAAACAGATATCCCATAGCGGTCCACAAGATCGTTATGTCGACCCTAAAACTTCTGTAGTGTTGACTTTAAGTTTTTTGTAACCTACCCTTGCTTAAGTAGTCTATTTGTAAGCAACTGAGCTCTATCAAGGAAGTCACTGTAACGACCACAAGCCCTTGAGTAACGAATGAATTGTGAGATGTAAAACTCCATATGCTGGTGCTTTTGGAATGTTGCTAAAAATGAAACATTATGACAAAAGCTAAAAATACTTCCTTTTCACCGACATATTTAATAGACATAATTGCAGCTTACTAAAACCATGGAAAATATTTGATGAAATAAACCATTTGCCAATCCAAGCGGAATACCCAAATTTGACCTCACGTTTTACAAACTTGGGCAAAGGGAAGCAACTCTAGACCAGACAAACACGGGTAGTTTCCAACGTAAACTAAACAAAATGTAAAAATTATTTTCTCTTGACCTGTTTCCAAGCTTCATCTTTCGTGAGCTTTATCAAAATAATCTGACCCCTTATGTGCCTGTTTGTTTTGCTTTATATCCCAATAGATTTCATATGCCAGAATGCTGATTTATAACAGTTTCTTCGGTAAATGTAACAACCTGTCCAGTGTCACGTGAAGTTGATTAAGTAAAAATTTTAAAGAACGAACCAAAGTCGGTAATTGGAAAATCACCTATAAACCTTAGAATAATCTTAAATAAGGCTTAAATAAAGACAAATAAAATGACTATAAATTATTCTTGATTATTTATTATTATGATTTCAGATACAAAAAATATTTATATTCATGACATCACAATGTTTTAATTGTACATAACGTGTTTATACTAAACACATAAAAGTTAAACATTCCTTAAAGCATTGCTGACTGGTTTTGCAGTTGACGTTACAACGTGAGATACAGGATATTGATCGCCTTCTCCTCCTTCCAAATTTCTTCGTAAATGAAATTCCAGCTGCAATTAAACAAAATAATGTCAAGGTATTATAGGCAGACATCGTAAAAAGATATGCGTTTGAAAACCCGCATTGGTAAAGCCTTCACGAAGAACGACAATCTATCCGTTGTAACCTTTGTTTTAGGAGATTTGTCAGGAATCATATAATTTCCAATTCCTTTTCTATGTTTATTTATTAACTGGCACAGTCGTAAAGCTGTTTATAAGCAGGAGGTAAGTAAATAATGATCAATCATATATCTTTTTTTAAACTGACAAGATCTAAGGTGCATATAATCTTCTGGAACAGTGTGTTTCTGAGGTAAAGACTATGCTATTGATTATTTGATGTTTCATGAGGTCCTTTTGTTTTCTGTTTAAGTCAATGATTACGATTAAGGTATAAGCCTATTTTTTATCTCCCTTGGAGGTTGGGATTTTCAATACACAGAACTGCAAAGACAGCCGGATCATACCACTTGAGGAATCAAGTCATTGTACTAGTATATCGAAAGAGGTATGTCCATTTTCTTGTAAAGCATACTAGTTATGCGAATGCATTACATTTTCTCAAAAACTGCTTGACTTTTTTATTTGTCAAGCTAAAAAATGACTAAATACCGAAGTTGCTGTGAATTTGAATTCTGCATACGCGCACTTCGACAACATTTGTCCCTTCAGTGCAAATTCAATCTAAACGTTTGGAAGACCATAAACTCAAAGATTTTTAAAAACTGATAGATAACAAATATCCAATATGATCTAAATGTGAGGCCAAAGTCAGATAAGGACAGAGCTTTGCATGAAGGAAAGCTTTTGTTTTCAACAAAATTAACTTAAAAAAATAGATATTGTAGGTTCCAAATAGAATCGGCTTTCGGGTCAGCACCGAAGTACTGAACAGTCCACCAGCAGTGGCATCGATCCAGTGGTAAAAAATGACTAAATACCGAAATTGTTGTGAATTTAAATTTTGCACATGCTAAAAAGATTCAGCAATTGAACATGCCACTTGAATGCAATGTTAGCAACAGAAAATGTTTTTGTTCATTGTGTTTTGCTTGTAGTACTGCCACACAAATACTTAAATATGGCTTAAATGGACACAAATAGCAATGTTATCTTTTAACTAAATTTCCAGAAAAACAATTTTTTATTCCCAGAAAAACACATTCTAGAGACCACTTTACACGATAATTGACAACATTTGAGGATATTTTGAAAATAGTCCGACACTGCTAGTGCTTTAGTTTTGTGATGTTCTTGTTCATTTTTGTTTATTTGTCTTTGTCATACTGTCTCAATTCGTGTTGCTGTGAATTGTCGTGATTTTGGATTAATAATTTTATAATTTCTCCTTTCCTCCTTCTTGCTTCGGTATTCGTTTGCCGATGTACAGAAACAAAATCCACGGCTTGATGAAATACTTCTTTGTCATTTCATGTTAAAATATCTTTCCACTTACCTCCAATATTTGGTTGTCTGCCGGGGTTAAACACCGAGCTGATATGGCCTCCTACACTCCACCCGTTTCCCAACGGTGTACTCCCACGGACTCCAAATCCTTAAACAAGATAAAAATGGTTACAATAACATTTGTTTTTTAGACTGTATTAACAAATAAGGGGATATGGAGTTATTGTACATGGGACAAAATCCCTATAAAATATATCTATGATAAAGCAAATGAAAGGACGCTTTTATTTTTCTCATATAAATTAATGCAGAAAAGATAACAGGAAACACTTACAATGACCGACAATAACTTTCATAGGAAATTGTACACGATTAAACAAATAAGCATCGAAAGACAAACATAGACAACTATAGGAACTCGGGATAACCAAACTTGGTACTGGCAGTAGCTAGAGCTACCGGTAGGGGTACTCAAACCTCCCCTTTCTCTATCCCGTTTCCCTATAGTATAATAAACATACACATAAAACCCAATACAGGTAGACTTATAACCTCCAGACCAAATTTTGAGAAGGAAAGATAAGACAAAACGTAATTTAGAAATATGGGTCGAGGAGTACTCGCCGTTAAACAATCGGCTAGCTCAAAAAGCCTAGTCTGCTGGTAAAACACTGCCGAAATACGGAATTAAAATCAAATTCAAAACTTCCCGAGGGGCTGGGTAAATAATCATCCTCGATTGCAGTAGACCCCATTACTCTAAATACATTAAGGATTCAATATGATATAAACAGCAGTCGCGATAACCAGATAATCACGATGAAATACATTTACCCAATACGATTATATCGAAATTCTTGTAGAAATCAATAATAAATAAGTTGTCAACATTCTAGCAATGAGACAACATTACTTCTTTATACTTTTTGATTAGATTAGTGTTATACTAAACAAATAATCTCGTCTTCAAAGAAATCTTTTTGTAGTACATGAAGGCAAATATATACAGGAACACTGACTCGGATTTATCATATTGGAGAGTACTAGTAAATAGAAAATGTGGATAACTCGATTATTTTAACACTATTACAGGTAATAATTTTGATGTTCACTAATTGACCCATTTCGAGTTTCCGGAGTTACCTCCCCTGATTAAAAATAAGCGGCTATCGAGAGTAACTTTTAACATAGAATATAACGGGAAGGTTGCAGAAAAAATTCTATAACTTCGGTTTTGAGAAAGTCTAGGTCAAATTACTTGGGTATGATGTTGATACAACCCCAGAGTACAATCCAACATACTTTTCATGACGCTCACCTTTACAGGTAAGCTGTTCTTACAGGTAAATGTTTATTGTATTTAGAGATAACAGGATGTGACGGTGAGTTAATCAACATCTGTACGAGAGCCACAACAGTAGTTAATAAATAGTCAAGGTTAGTATTATACAAACTATTAATACATTAGAATGTCTAAAAAGTGAAGAAAAAAAAATAAACCAGTAGGGGAATACACAACAAAAAGACAATAAGATTAGTGAGATTGGTTGAAAAGGACGATTGGACTTGGTACTTAAAAACATAAAAAATGCAATGAATAAAAAAGCAAAAAAAAAATTGAAAAGAATGAAAAAGATTATAAAACCGAGCTACGAGGTAGTAAAAATAACCCGAATGAATCAAATAAAATGTATCCCAAAACAATACACACAAAAAGTTAGCTGCATGATAAAGGTACACAGAGAACATCGATGCACACAAGGTATTCGACAATCATTTAAAATTTAAAAACATATACTTTTATAGTTTTTACCAAATTATTTGAAAATTTCGTGTCTTCTGTGAGAAAACGATACACAAGTATGCAAAGCCGGTCAAAATCTAGGAAAAAAAATACACATTTCTCAAGAGCGTCACGATTTTATACATTTTTTAAATCCTCTTTTGTTGTATTGTTTTGTTGTCTTGTTTAAACTTTAGTTACATTTTATTGCGAACCATCACAATTTCAAATGTGACCCCTTGGCAATTTATCGTAGTTTGCTAGCTTCTGCATGGTATAACTGCATTTTATATCGTGTCAACCTGTGTATTGGTTTGAGATATATGCGCATGGAGATATCGGATTATGTTCTGGAAATCGGGTTATATTTATTACCATTTGATTATTTTACCCTTTTTTGAATACATCGTTTATTTGAAGTGCTTTTTAAATACTTTTTTTGTTATTTTGAATGTCTATCTCGATATTTCGTTTTTGTGTATTGGTCCTTCGCTATTCATTTAAGGTATATCTGTAACGTTGTTTGAAGTTGTAAAACTAAATTTTATTAATTTAAAGTTTTATTTTTCATTTTTTCGTGTTTTGAATGTATGTTATTTTTTTAGGTGGAATTTTTCTGTTTGTGTTTTCAAGAAAAAGTGTATTTGTCCTTTTAAGTGCCTTTTTCGCTAACCGTTTTGTTGTGTATTCCCTTACTGGTTTCATTTATTTTTATTTTTTTGACATTCTCATATATTCATAGTTTGTATAATATTAACCCTTGACTATTTTTAACTACTTTTTGTGGCTTTCCAGCAGATGTTTTTTAAGTCACCGTCACATCCTGTTAATTCCAAGTGCAATTAACATCTACCTGTAGCTTACCTGTAAAGGTGAGCGTCATGAAAAGTATGTTGGATTATACCCTGAGGCTGTATCAACATCATATCCAAAAGATTTGACCCAGACTTTCTCCAAACCGAAGTTATAGCATTTTTTCTACAACCCTCCCGTTATATTCTATGTTAAAAAATAATCCTCGATAGCCGCTTATTTTTAATCAGGGGAGGTAACTCCGGAAACTCGAAAGTCGTCATTTTGTTAAGATATCATGTCTTTGATCTTAAGTTTTCTGATTTTTCTGTTATTTTCCTATTCTATGGATTTATGTAGTTAATTCTTAACATTGCTGCATCGGTGTTCCACTACCTTTGTAACCAACAGTAAATATATCTACTTACCGTCTATTATTGATGGTCTACTCAGGTCACCATGGAGATGACCTCCTAATGTTGCTCCATTTGGCCATGTATGTAACGCTCCCACATTACCAGATAACCCTCCAGTATGTTCAAATATTGGATCCCCTGGTTAAGAGAAAATTTTAAAAAAAAACTAAACAGTCATATTGTCTTTCACCGATACATTTTATTTACAATATCTTGAACATCAGTTTTCGTGTCGTGTTTATGCAAACTTTTGTTTTTATTGGAAGGCCATTTATAAAATAAAAGGGAGAACAGGAAACATCTCCAATGGCTGAAAATTATTATTATAAAACAAAATATATGTTGCGAAACAGCTCTTAAGGCCAATAACAAAATAACGAGATACATGAGCATGTGAGCTGTTAAAAGGGATGAATTTATAATCAAAAATATGACCTAAAGCACAAAAAACACATGGCAAAATAAAAGAATAGAAACAATAAAAAGGTCGACCGATATATTTCGACAAATATGTCATCTACGAGTGGGTCGTAATGAATGAAGTAGTAGTTAAAAAATAATATATTGTTTACAGGTAAAACATCTTTGACATTGCGTGTACAGTATTTAAAAATAATGTATATGATACAGGTAAAAATCTTTGACATTATATGTACACTATTAGCAACATAATCAACATTCCAGCCACTGAAAAACATACGACATCGAGACTCATTAGTCATAGAATGATTGTTTTACGTTTAAACCCCTTGGTTTTAAAGTGCCCAGTCTGAAAATAATCCGTTGTTCCAACGTACGTCTATTGTCCTGGCCTCCATGTAATTTTATTAGCACTGTTACTTGCATATCTTGTGGGCAGTGGTTAGGGAGTCTGAAATGATTGCCGACTGGGCAACCCAGTCTGCAAGTTGACGTCGGGCCAACGTCGCCTAAGGTCGATTACGGTCGCAGCTGACGTCGGCTGTATGTCGGGGGCGTACGTCGGGCCGACGTAATATTGCTCATCGGCGCGACGTTGGCTCGACTAATGTGTTCGACGTTGGCCCGACTTCTCATTTCCGACCAGCCGACGATTACCCAACCCATGCCGAGCTTTTCATATCGTTTTAGCATCAAAGGAACATATTATCGATACTTTTATGGGTGATTTGATAAGACAATAGCAAATTGGCGTGAAGGACAATTGCCAAAGAAACGACATCTCTAAACTTAATGATAAATTTTCCAGCTTGGCCATACAGTTTCAATTACAAGTTGAAAGAAAAGTTATTATCACCGAAAAATTGGAAAACCGAACCTTTTGAACGAGAAAAGCTCGGCATGCTACAGAAAATGACAGCACATTTTCAAAATCCCCGCGAAGTGGCATTTTCAATAGGAGAAAGGGATTTTTTCCCGAAAATTTTGTTAATGCAAATTAACCGGTGGAACTTGTTCGTTGTTGTCGAATGTAGTACTTAACCAGACTCCGGTCTGGGCGGTTGTCAAGACTTGAAATGTGAACCTTTTCACGCGCGTCAAACATACGACGAATCGGACGAAGGCACACGAAATGTCTTTTCATTTAAAGTGACAATATCACGAACTGTTGATTCCGGACGGGCAAGAATCGGCGGAAAGATACTATAGCACCGCGGGCAATTTGCATAAAAACATGTTTACGGAAGGATTTTTTTTAATTTATTCAATGCTTCACGGAAATTTGCAGAAAAACGCACGGTTTATTTTACACGATTAAACGAAATCCAGTAGAGAAAAACCCAAGAACACTAAATCAGTGAAACTATATTCTGTATTTTGTTTTGATATATAAATTCTAGGCCGAGATGTCGCCTTCGTGCATTTCATATTTCAGGTTCATAATATATCCCCATTTTTAAAACATTGCAGAGTAATGCCTCGGTGGCCGAGTGGGCTAAACCGCTGGGTTATAATACTGAAGGTTCCGGGATCGAATCTCGGAAAAACATCTTTCGTTTTTGCGTCTTGTTTTTATGAATTGAAATCAAAGCAACAGTTGAACATGAATACATCTGAGCATTAACAGTGATATAGGGCTCAACCTGAGATAAAAGTTGAACCGTTGGATGGATAC
>MJUU01049963.1:14063-27608 GCA_002080025.1 Modiolus philippinarum
GCGACCCCGGTTACGCGTTTTTGACCCCTAAATATGCAAATTTCTCAAAATTATTGGATTTCAACCAAATTTGGTTTCCAGGTAGCTTTTATGGTCTTGATTACAAATCTGGGGTCAAAAAATTTTTTCGTCCGCCATTTTCAAAATGGCCGCCATTTGAAATTTTGTTATCGCGATAACTCGGAAACCATAAAAAATTTATGAAAACATTATATTGCAAAAAGACTCCTCTCATTGAGATCTACATTTGATACATTTGAAGGAAAACTCTACGATGAACCGTTTTTGAGTTATAGCCCTTGACGCGTTTCGGTAAATTGTTTTTTGCGAATAACTTTTAAACGGTTCAAGATAATATAGTAAACATATATATTTAAAATGATCAGTGCGAAGAGACCTTCAATTTGAGTACCAGGTTGAAGGTCATCCGTGACCTTTGACCGTGACCTTTGACCTTGTTATCAGATAAACTCAGAAACCGTAATAGATAGCTGATCAAATGTAATGGGAAAAATGTTCATCTTCATGAGACGCAACTTTGTTACATTTGGTCCGAAAAGGTTCGACGACTCTTTATATGAGTTATTGCCCTTTGAAAGATTTTGAGTTTCCGTTAATGCTTAATACTCCCAAACGATAAGCTGTAAAGACCTGAAACCTTCACCATTGTTAATAAGTGATATATGGCCATCTAAAAATGTCAAGGTCAAAGGTCAATGGTCAAGGTCACCGATGACCTTAGGCCTTGTTATCGCTTTAACTCGTAAACCTTAATAGATGGCTGAAAACATGTAATGGGAAAAAAGTTCATTATCAAAAGTTGCAACTTTGTTACATTTGGTCCGAAGAGATTCGACGACTCTTTATATGAGTTATTGCCCTTTGAGAGATTTTGAGTTTCCGTTAATGCTAAATACTCCCAAACGATAAGTCGTAGAGACCTGAAACCTTCACCATTGTTCATAGGTGATATATGGTCACCTAAAAATGTGAAGGTCAAAGGTCATCGGTCAAGGTCACAGATGACCTTGGACCTTGTTATCGCTTAAACTCGTAAACTATTAGAGATAGGTGGTCAAATGTATTGGAGAAAATGTGTGTCTAATTGTCGTCTGCATATTTTTGACCGAAATAGACAACAGAATCAAAACTCAAACATGTAATCATGGTGAAAACTGGTGAAAGACCTTGCAATTGTTCTCTGAACAATTGACCTTTTAATTTATATTTAAAATCGTTTACAACAAACATAACATGTCGATTTAATTATCATCACATGTAAACCGGCAACTGAAGTGCAATGACTCATGAACTATGTTATATCTAGGCACGTGTAATCTAGGTCAATCAACATTTAAATTCAAAGCGATAACCACATGTGAATACACAGTCAATTAGTTTATTTCTTATTAAATAAAAATATTACTATGCATCAACAAAAAATATTACTTGCATCTGTGTTTCACATGTTTCAGTACTTAATTTTATCCTCTGAAATCCTGTATTCTTTTAAAATAGGAACCGACGGTGGGTAATAGACAATACATGTATTAGCATTATCAAATCACGACTTCTCTTAGTTATTAACATGAAAAAATTAAAACCCTGGAGTAAAACGCAAATTAATTAATAAATATCTTTTGCATAGTGTTCTAAATGATAAAATATAAAAATAGTAGATACTTACTACACATTTCCTCATCGGTATGTGCCTTGCTGCTATGAATCTAAGGGAAGTATCAGATTTCGGAATGGCCGTGACGTATTATAAATGTGTAATGTATAGAACCGGGTAATGGATTAATATTCATTAGTTAATTATCATACTATAGTATATTCTGTTGTATAATTATTAATGTTAAAATCATTGTATGTAATTATTTGCTCTTTATGGGCCCTTTAATTGGAATAATAAAGTATTTCTATTTCTATTTCTATTTCTATAGATAATTCGAAAGTTTAATTAACTTTAATTAGATTCGATAGATGTAGTATGTGCACAATTACACCAAAATAAAATCCTAGGAGAATATTGATTAAAATATGGATCTAGCATAAAACTGAAGTAAAATATTAAAGGCAAAATGCAAAAAAAATCAAATAAATTAAAAAAAAACCCAAGGTTCACTTAAAATTATTAAATTAGGGATCGATCCTCCGCAAATGTTAGATTGAATGCTAAATTGCAGGACTGGTCTAGGTGACAGCATATCAAATAATGACAACGAAATCATACCAGTCACGCCAACGTTGGCCCAACTTTGTTACCCCGACGGTTGGGATTAACGCGTTGGTCCGACGTCGGGCCAACTGTGATGAACCAACGGTTTGGATGCATATGTTGGCCCAACGTCGGCCCGACGTATGAAGCCCAACCCCGACGGTCCCCCAACCATGCCGACCTTTTTCCAACGTTGGCCCGACGACTTGTTGCAGACTGGGAATCCGTATTATTACGGACAGAGCGGATGTGTTCCGCAAAGCGGTCACCCAGTCGTCGGCAGGTCTCCCCTATGTATATCTTATGACACTGCCCACATATGATAGCATATACCAATAGTGTACATATAATGTCAAAGATTTTTACCTGTATCATATACATTATTTTTAAATACTGTACACGCAATGTCAAAGATGTTTTACCTGTAAACAATATATTATTTTTTAACTACTACTTCATTCATTACGACCCACTCGTAGATGACATATTTGTCGAAATATATCGGTCGACCTTTTTATTGTTTCTATTCTTTTATTTTGCCATGTGTTTTTTGTGCTTTAGGTCATATTTTAGATTATAAATTCATCCCTTTTAACAGCCCACACGCTCATGTATCTCGTTATTTTGAAAATTATTATTACATGCTATAATCTGCTAGGGAACTACACAGGAAAACACAAATAAGACAAATGACAAACGTAAACAACAAACGATAGGAACTCGGGACAGCCGGACTTGGTACTAACAAAAATCATCGGTAGGGTTAAACCGGTTTATTGGTACCAAAACCTCCCCTTTATCTGTCCTGTTTCCCTGCAGTATAATTAACATGCGAATAAAACTCAATACAGGTAGACTACTAACTACATGACCACAATCTTGAAAGGAGAGAATATGACAATACGTAATTTGAAAAATGGGTCGAGGGGTGCTCGCTGCTAATCTGCCGGCTAGCTCAACGAGCCTAGTCTGCTGGTAAAACACTGACGCGCCAAAGCCAGTTTATTCATCATTTATTTTGAAATGCCAAGAAAGGACCGTTGCGATCGACAATTTTTCCGATGGTTTCCACCTGATATGTCGTTTTATCTCATAGACTTCAGCTCTAATTTTGTTATTGCCTCCATTTCATGACGTCACAGCATGATGTGCAAGTCGTTCTCAGATATATTAACTTTTAAAATCGTTTTATGCTTATTTTGTGTAGATGCAATGAAACTGTTTACAAAGTTTGAGTAGATAAAAACGTTTTACAACATCCAAATGTCATAAAAGGTATATTTTCTCCATTGCTCAGAAAAGAACTATTTATCGGTAAATAGTTGAAAGCCTATTAACCGGTAAGTGAATAGCCAACTATTTCTTTACATCGGGAAACAGTTGTGTCTTTTGGAACAAAAACTTTCATATAATATGTAATATTGTTCCCATAGCTAGTAAATGACTACATGCTGTCTGAACAAATAAAGGGACATGGAGTAAATGTACATATGGGACAAAACCCCTGTAAATACATGACAAGACCAAACAAATAGAACACGGCTTTCATTGTTGTTCTTCATTTTAAACAAAAGATTTATAATTTTTTTTCGTGAATAAAAATTAGATATACATAATATCTAACAAATACCATTTTTAAACAAACACTTCATAATGCCTGCATTATAATTTCCATGTTTTGGTTGGTATCTTAGAATATATTAAGGCAGTTCGAGCCTCTTAAAATATCAGACAGAATTTTTTTATTTTAAGATATTTTGTAGGTCTTAGTCTATTGTTTAAAAAAAATAAAATAAAAATGATGTCACCGATCAATTTTTCCTGTTATCAGGCTTTGGAATGCGAGCCAAATTCAGTATTTTTAAGCGATATTTACAAAGAACATATAGGGAAATGAGAAATTATGCTTATTGTTTAGCTTTCATATGAAATAAATATCAGATAGGATTTTTTTTGATATTTCAGAGACATACACTTCAGCTGTAGGTTGAGCTTAAAAAATATACATGTCACCGTTTGATTAAGAGAGATATTTTATATAATTTACGACATAGACAATATTTACGAGAAAATGGGGCTAATTTGCGGGAAAGTGTATGTCAATCCATTATGACGTCACAATGAAAAGGCCAAATAAGGAATATTCCTGCTTGAAAATCAAGTCAATTCCGCATCCGACTTGTGTTTTGCAAATGCGCAAATCGAATGCGCCGTGTATTAGTGTCGATCTACCTTAAAATAAATGAAAGTCGGATATTTGACAAAGAAGGTAATTCTTTAAAGCTGACTTTCAGTATCAAGGAATATTATGACTTTTTATGCAGTTTTCCTACCATTATGAAAAAAAAATGGTACCGTGATTTTTTTTATTAAATTTAGACATGAGTCATATTCGTGGAAGATCTTTAATTTCTAGGTTGAATTATAGGAGTTTTATTTTGAACAAATTGAATGAATCTCTCCTCTCAGCATTGTTTGATAATGGCTCTCTGGTATTTAGGTCTACAAGTTTCTAAGAAGCAGTTTAGCAATTTAGGGCTAATGTATGCAGTTTTGATAATATACAGTACAGTAGTATACTTCCTGTGGTGATTTATGAACATAATTTAAGACAGAGTGTTTCTATCAACTGTAGATTAAAAATCTTACATTGGAACTTTTCAAAAAATGTTCTTGAAGTATATGAGCACATAATTGTTTCATACTGCAAATTCAAATAAAAGTGAATTTGTGTGAAATTCTGGGGTCACCCTAGGTCTACTATCTTAATCTTGAACAACGCTACATCCATGTCTTGACGTTTGGTCATGTGAACGGCGTCGTCAACAAACATAATATATCGGGCAAAGTACTCTTACAAACACTGTCATCCGTTGCCCGACATAGGGGTCAATAAAGTAAGTGAGAACCCGAACGTCAATCAACAGAACGAATAATGGACAATGGCAACATCGGAAACACCAAGAAAAAAAGGACACCACTTGAGTACGGGACAAAAAAAGAAAAATGAAAACACACATACAAATGAACAACACGGACCCTGTAAAAACCGTGGGTGAGATCAGGTGTACCGGTAGAGTAAGCATCTCCTGCTTCTTATAAGACACCCGCCGTGTTGAATATGTCAAATCCGGTGGTAAAGTCAATAAAGTCCGATAAAGAAGAAACAAACTTTTGTTGTAGAGGGAAAGATCTGTTGTCATCTGGGAAACAGATATCCCGTAGCGATCCATGAGATCGTGATGTCGACCATAAAACTTCTGTCGTGATGACTTTAAGTTTTTTAAGTTTTTGTTAACATACATTTGCTTAATTAGTCTATTTGTAAGCTACTTATCTCTATCAAGGAAGTCACTAAAACGAATACAAGCCCTTAAGTAGCGAATGAGTTGTGAGATGTAAATTACATATGCTTGTGCTTTTAGATATTGCTACAAATAAAAGGGAAGTTGACTATTGGAAAAGTGAAGTCATTGCGTTTGTCATACAGCTTAGTTTGTAATGTACCTCTGTTGTCAATTTCAAGATGAAGGTCAAGGAACGAGGCCCATGTGGAAGGATCTGTAGTATCCTTAATTTCAAGCTCTTTTGGATAAATAGGATGAAGAAATCACCAAAACGAGGGTTGTTTAGTGATAAAATATCATCTATATAGCGGAAGCTGAAATTAAAGGACTGGGCCAGTTTTTTTCCTTTATTTTAAAGAAATACTTCAATGAATTTCGCCTCATAAGAGTGGAGAAACAGATCGGCTAAAAAGGTGCACAGGTTGTGCCTTTTGGAATTCCGATGGTCTGTTGAAAAACAAGTCCTCCAAACTAGACAAGTACATGTATATTGTCGATTAGAAACGCTAACATTTTAATCACATCTTCATCTGTGTACTTTTTCTGTGATTCTGAGTCGTATTTCACAATTTATGCTTGTTCCATGTCGATGACAATGTACTTATATCTTCGTTCGCCGTTCTTACGGGAGAAACATAAGAAGTATATCTTTCAGCCGAGATGTCCGTTGTTCATGAGGAATAGTAGTATAAATTGTGGAAAAATAAAAACAAAAAACAAAAACCAAAAAAACAATACGACATGAAAATGATCATATGGCACCCATCGGATAAATTATAAGAGATGCACAAGATGAGGGCGATATATACATATATGGACAGAAAAATAGTTTAATTTATACAAAACAAGAAAGTCCAATGTTAAATTTTGCCAGTGCATTCATATGAGAAATTCTTACATAAACAAGTACAACCTAAATGAGAAAATAGAGAGAGCATACACCTCAAGCATGGGGAATCTCTTTACGGACTCTACACTGCACGAGAGAAAAACTCCACCGTAAATGACTTTGTTTCAGTAATTAATGATAACCTTAAATTCAAGTGAGGTTTAAGAATTACAATGAAAACATATGACAATTTAAACCTATTTTTACTTACATCTTTGTGAATATGAACTCTGCAGGCAAAGTACAACCACAATACAGACCAAGGATAGTTGTGACATTCCTCTTTCTGCCTGTGAAATATATAGTGAAGGTACATGGAAAATCAGTTCATTAAGAAATTGGGGTAACACAAAAATACCGGACAGAGTTTATAGGAAGAGCCAAAGCCAATGAGACAAAAAGATAAATCAGGTGGAAATCCAACAGGCTAATAATTATTGGGAAGTAAAATTGTCTATTCAACGGTTTCATTATTTGGTATACTGCTTTTCATAAAGAAGAAAATACATTTTCACCTGTTAAAAACCACTTTTTTGAAAATTATGCAACATTGTATACTACTAATGTTTAAGTAGAACTTAATCAATTTGACATTGATATACGCAGGGGAGACCTGGTGCCGACTAGGTGACTACTTTGCGTAACACATTCAATCTGCCCGTAATTAATACGAATTGCCCAGTCGGTAACCATTTGAGACTCCTAACAACTGGAAACAAGATATGCAAGTAACAGTGTTAATAAAATAACATTGAGGCCAGGACAAAAGACGTTCGTTGGATCAAGGATTATATTTAGATTTGGTACTTTAAAAGCTAGGAGTTTAAACGTAAAACAGTCATTCTATAACAAGCAAATCTCGATGCTGTATGACTTGAATGGGCTAGTATGTTGCCACTTAGTGTACACACAGTGTAAAAGAATTGTTACCTGTATTATATTTTAATCTACTACGTCATTCTTTACGTCCAACTTGGAAGAAGACAGATCTGACGAAATATATTGGTTGATTTTATACCATTTCTGCTCTTTTTAATTTTGTGATATGTTTATTATAACTTTCCGGTTTTTTTAATCTTAAATTTTAAATCTTATTTCACCCCTTTCCACAGCCTTCGTGTCCATATATCTGTACATTTTGTGTTGGACCTTGAGAGCTGTTTCGCAAAGCGTATTTTGTTTCGAACTGTTAATGAAAGATCAGATTTAATTGAAACTGAACATGTATAAGCTATTTCTCTTACTTGAATTCTAAATAAATATGTTACCATTTATAACACTAGGACTCAGTTTTTGGTACCCATAAACCGGTTTAACCCTACCACTGGCTTTTGCTATTGCCAGTACGGCTATCCCGAGTTCCTATCGTTATTTATGTTTGTCTCTTGTTTTCATTATCGTTTTTCTAGTGCAGTTTGCTTGTAAATTGTGATTGTGATTGTAGTTCCCGGCAATAGTAGGTGTTTACTGTTATCCGGTGCACCTGATCTCGCCCGTGGTTTTCATTGGGTCCGTGATGTTCATTTTTGTATATATGTGTGTCTTCATTTTCTTTTCTGTGTCGTGCTAATGTTATGTCTTTGTTTTCTTTGTTTTTCAGACGTTTCCATTGTCCTTGGATTGTTCGTTTTAGACTGACTGTTCGGTTATCAGTTACTTTGTAATCCGATATGTAGGATAATTTGTTAAAGTATTGGTTACAATGTAATAGAAAAATGAAAGGATACACATGTGAGAAAAACGCACACGTACATAGAAAACTCCAGTTTATGAAGGACAGGGCTTTTATTCCTGTCTACATATTGATGTCACCTGAAGTATTTATTAGATAAGTTTATTGAAGAATTAATTTTCAATCAGTTTATTTCTAGAAACATAAATGAAACATAAATTCTAAGTATTAACAGAATTAACCATCCTTATGAATTAAATACCACTGGACTGAATATAAAATATGATGACGAAATTGCAGTAAACATTAGCTCTGTAGATGGCAATTTTGAAAACGTATGTTGCTTTTGTGTTGATAATATGACAACATTCACGACAGGGAAAAAGCAGGTCATGATTGAAAACTGCGAGATCAAAAACAAACTAAATATCATAAAAGTGGGTTTATAAAAGTTTTAAAATTTGGTTCTCGTAAATGTTCCAAAATGGTGGTTTTGTGGTAAGTACCGAAGCTTTCCCGATTTGGCTGGTGATTCTTTTTTCGACTAACACTCTACCAACAGAGGCATCAACACATTGGTTAAAAATTTCATCATACTGAAATGGCTGTATTTGTAATTCCACAGACGGCCGTTTACACAAAATGATATTACAACATATTTTCTTTAATAATCATAAATTGCCTTTTTCAAACAGTTATTGCATAACTAATTTACTGTTGGCGTACATAGTTATTCCATTTTTATTCTTAACCAGGAGAAATAAATTACTCATTCCAATTTAAAATTGCAATTCAAATGTTTGCAAATCTTGTACCGCCATTTTTGAGAGCTACAAAGAAGTGTGAGTAACCAAAATGTGCGAAATCACATGGGACTTAATGAAATCAGAATTTTAACTTGATATCTAAGCATGAGTTTTCTTTATGGCAATTTCAGAAACATGGGAATTTCAAAAACCCATGGTAAAATGCAATTTATATTATTATTCCCATGGATGGGATATCTTTAATTTCCCATGAGTTATTTTCTCCAATTGAATTATTTCAAAATCCCTTGGGAAATGAAAAAATTCTCATTGGAAAATGCACGGGATAATGGAATTTCCATGTTTTTTAAATTATAATTGTGTAAAAATGTGCTGACATATCAACTTACTGATATGGTCTTCGTAAGTCCGATAAAATCCGCATATTTTGAGCCCATTTGATATAAAGACTTAATTAATGATAATTATGATACTTACTTTTTACGCAAACCTCGTCTGTAAAATAGCCTTTATGAAGTCATTGCGATGTTGGTTTTATTTATAGTATAACAGCCACTCAAAACCTGTCAAAGCACTCCTAAAAGTACTGAAATCAAGTGTTCCTGGTCTTATATTTCTAACCTATCACTTCGTCAACCACTTAGAACCCAAGAAGTTGTTTGAAATGACATTTTCAGAAATATATTTGCTGTAATAAAGAAAAAAGAAGGGAAGGCATATTTTTGGGTTCAAACACTATAAATGGGTATATGTTCCAAGTTGACTGTGAGTGCTAAAGAGTAGTCAGAAGCCACAAAAAGCATTTTCGAAAACTATTTTATTCCTCAGGTCCATTACTAATTAAGTGTTTAGAACGGTTGATGCATTTCCGAGATTTCAATTTGGTAAGGAAATGCATACCCGGAACTGGAAAGGACAACTGTGCTTTGTGTCTGTCTGGCGTCATTGTTTTTGTGTCTAACGTCATTGTTTTCTGTGTTCTAGTTTTTGCCCTGTCTTTGGACTTCGATTTTTGTGAATGTCACCCCTTTTTCCTTTGGTATTCTACTGCCGTTGTTCCAATTTATTGGAGAGCCCACGTTAGGAATAATAACAATATTTTCAAGAGAGGCCTATAGATCAGCACTTGATTGTTCCAAAATTTCTACCTTATCGATGACACAGTCTGCTGGTATTTTTTTTTAAAATAAATTACTGTTTGAAAGATGCCAATATATATTCTATTGCATACAAATTAGTAAAGCTTATCTAAGTATTATGATGTCGAAGTCTAATTTCCTTTTCATTTTTGTTCATTTTTTTTTTCTTTTTTGGGGGGTTTGCAACTATATATTTGGTGCTGGATGCAAAAATCAACTGGATGCTCCTTACATTTTTTGTATCGTTTGGTGACGCCACTGAAGTATCTATGCTGGGAAGAATTACACACAATGAATATGTTTGAGCATGCTTGAATTGCATATTTAAAAAAAAAGAAGTTTAATACAGCAGCAGCGCTAAATCTATATTCGACAGTGAGTCTATGAATTTTGCAGATCCTAAAAATAAAGACAGGAGATAAATATAACAACGATAGGAGCTCGGGATAGCCGGAATTGGATCCGGTACTAGCAAAAGCCATTGGTAGGGTTAAACCGATTTATAGGTATGTTTCTCTATCCCGTTCCCCTATTTGTTAATAATCATACGAATAAAACCCAATACAAGTAAGAGACTAACTCAATAACTACTATCTTTGGAAAAAAAGCATATGACAGAACGTAATTTAGAAAGATGGGTGAAAGGGTGTTCGCCGCTAAAATGTTGGCTAGCTAAAGGATCCAAGAACACTGTCGTCTTCCGGAAGAAAATTAAAACTCAAAACCCACCGAAGGGTTTGGTAAAGATGCGTCATATATTTCAGTAGACATCAGCAGTATCAGTGAGAGACCAGTGTATGTGTAAAGTCTTCGGGTCACTAGAATACAAAGCCAATTTGACAGATTTGTGTTTAGAATAGCATGTCGATATTGACTTTTACGTAAAGAATGTAAGTGACGTCCCGGTTTTTTGGTTTTTTTTTATCACTTTCTGACATTATTTAACGTCATGTCCATGAAATGGTGAGTCAGAAATGCCTTTTTTGCTAGCTGTTTGCGAGTCACGTAATATCTAGATATCACATGCTTATATGTTCACTCGAACCGTTTTCCAAAAATAAGCGCACCTTTAATTACCAATGCCAAATAACATTTGATGAGAGCCTGGAAAAAACGATTGGTGTTATGCGTGGTGCAGGTAATTGTCTCATAAAGAAAACTGCTGTTACAATTTTTTGTACCCCCAGCCTTTGTTTATTTGGACGATGGGCCCATACAACTTATGCCCTTCTTTGTGGAGTTTACTAGTTTTCCCGTATTACCATTCCTATTTATATAAGTTTAGCGATGTTTCAGCATTGGAAATGATAGTGAAATCTGGAAAAAGGACAAACATTCACAGATATTAACACGCAAAAATTACTTTATAAATAAATAATAAGATTAATTTGGATAAATACTTGCAAAATTCTGAAGTTACAGTTTCTGTAGATTAAAACTTGACAATGTATCTCTCTTTAATATTGAAACGCATGTGATACACCCCTTGTAAAGGTAATTTGATCAAACCAAAACATTGTAAGACTATAACTGAAATTGGTATAAAAGCTGTCAGACAAAAAATAAACAATACATGAAAAGCCAAATAATTCAAACAGCGATAATGACTCCATAGAATTATCTTCATAAATATCAGCACGGAAATACTAAGTACTATTGACAACGATAGCTAAGTACTGAAAATTTTAATTTGCATTTCAGAAAACAGCATACGTGAATAAATTATAATCATTTGAAGGATGAAAATTAAAAGACTTATAAAACTATTTTTAATTTGCTGACATTGTAAATACAAGGAAGTCTTGTTTCATGACGTCGCCAAGTTTTATAAGTAGAACATCATTTTTAATCAGGAAGACTTCTTGATCGGTAACACATCATCTTACATGGATGTATTTTAGGTGAAGGTTTTTTTTTATAAAACAAGAAGTATATATCTTTTGTACAAATATTTGTTATTTAATTGTGTTATTTCTGTCAAAACAACGGCAGTAGAATACAGAAATAACAAAGATTTGGTAATTGCAATAATCAAAGTCTAAAGACATGATAATACAGACGAAAAATAAGGACTTAAGAAAACACAACTGACGGAAATGTTACTACATCATTCATATATAGGGCAATTACAGTTTGAGCTCCCATAAAAACCGAAAAAGACATCAGTATGGAACGTCATAGCTGTCATATGTTCATATAATTTATTTTGTTCTGTCTACTTTATATTTAATTATGTTAGTTTATTATGTTGTTATGTTGATTTATCATTTTGTTGTGTTAAATTGTCTTTTTGTTGTGCTAAATTGTCATTTTGTTATGTTAACTTATAATTTTGTTGTGTTACATTGCCGTCTTGTTATGTTGATTTATCATTTTGTTGTGTTAAATTGTCATCTTGTTATGCTGAATTGTAATTTTGTTGTGTTAGCTTGTCATTTTGTTGTGTCAAAAATGCTTTTGGTTGTGTTGATTTATCATGTTGCTCATATCATAATTCTTGTTTTGTCAACTTAATATTCCATTATGTTAGTTTATTTTTTTTTCATGTTGGGTCACCATTTTGTTGAGTAAATTGTCATTTTGTTACGTTAACTTATTATTTCGTTGTGTTAAATTGTCATTTTATTGTGCCAAATAACTTTTCGTTATGTTGATTCATCATTTTGTTTTGTTACATTTTGATTTTGTTACGTTAAGAAACAATTTTGTTATGTTAAACTGTCTTTTGTTGTGTAATGAAGCTTTTTTGTTTTGTTGATTCATCATTATTCTTTTTGTTACGTTGAGTATTCATTATGTCAAGTCAGAGTGGGGTCTGACAGCTTCGGATCCACGAGCAGATTCATCAAAGAACGGACGCATCCACGCACAGGACGAAACTCCAATCAACGGATGGTCGTACGGGTTTTCGAAATTAAATTATAAGGTATTTTGATATGTTAGTTTTCCAAACAAAGAAGAAAAAACAATTTGATGCGTCAAAAAAAAAAAACAAAAACAAAAACAAAAAACCTTATCCCTTTGAAATTTTGATTAAAATTTCCCATCAGACTTTTTCGACACTGTTTTTCCCTAATGAAATCAATCAATAATTTGATGTCGACACGACATCAAACAGGTTTCCCTTTACTATTAAAAAAATAGAATAAATAAGAGACTGATGCCCACTCTCTTGTTTAATCTTTGTTAAGTCTTCCTTAGCTCTCATCCATGACGTAAATCAGATATGGAAGTGACATTTTTCGACAATTAGCAATGAATTCCGATACCGGTAAAAGGAGCTGCCTTGAACTTACTATAATGTTTGAACAAAGTTCATGGTTAAAGATGAAGAACGACAATAAAAACTCTGTTTTATTACTTGGTTTTACCATGTACTTGTAGAGACTTTTTCTCATGTCCATTTACTCAATATCCTTCCATTGTTAATAGTCGTAAGTAACCACAAAATTGTTTGGTCTAAATTCAGCAGTATGAACCCCCATCCCCAGAAAAAAAAACAAAAAAAAA
>MJUU01049965.1:0-21632 GCA_002080025.1 Modiolus philippinarum
CAATCTTATTTAAAATCGCAGTGACCTATGGGTTTTTGGTAGGTTTTACTTGTGCATTGATTATTTTGTGTTTGTTGATTACTTGTTTTAATTGCAATTCGTTTTGTTTATTCAACAAGAGGCTCTCAAGAGTCTGTATCGCTCACCTGGTCCTTGATTAACATTAGACATTTTGTGTTAAAGAGCCAATATAGTTAAACTATAGTTCCAATACGCCTAATAAGTTTAAGGGGAGAAGACCTCTGTAAACTGTGTTCCCTGCTGGCAGCCATTTTGGATAAAGTGTCAACCTAATAAAGTTCATCGGCAAACGAATACCGAAGCAAGAACGAGGAAAGGGGAAATTCTAAAATCATAAATCCAAAATCACGGCAATTCACAGCAACTAATAAAGCAGTTTTCTTTTCAGGGGTCAACATAAAGACTATTTTACCCAAGTTTGGTTCCATTGACTCAGAAGTTTCAGAGTAGGCTTTTGAATGTGTTTTCCAATCAGGTCCAATATAAAAACTAAGTTCCGTGCTAGCCGCTATGCTGGATCAGTGCAGACCTCAAAAATACCTTTTTTGCAGGGGACCACCCAAGGAATATTGTGGCCAAGTTTGGATATAATTGGCTCCATTGTTTCAAAGGAGAAGATCATTGAATGTGTTTTCCCATAGGGTCCATTGTTTAAACTAGGTCCCCTGCTTGCGGCCATGTTAAATAAGACAGGAACGTGAGAAGCTCCTTTTTTGCAGGGGATCACCCACGAAATATTGTGGCAAAGTTTGGTTGTAATTGGCTTAGTAGTTTCAGAGAACATCTTTGAAAGTTTTTTCCCATAGTGTCCAATGTAAAAACAATGTAAAAACAATGGTCCATCCTGGCTGCCATAGTTCATTTCACCAAGATCTGAAAAACACCTTTTTTGCAGGGGACCACCCAAGGACTATTGTGGCCAAGACTGGTTCTAGTTAGCCCAGTACTTTCAGAGGAGATCTTTGAACCTGTTTTCCCATATGGTATAATGTTTAAATTATGTTCCCCACTGGCAGTCAGTTGGATATAGCGCGAACCTGAAAAACCCTGTTGTTGTAAGGGACCACTCAAGGACTATTGTGGCTAAGTTTGGTGCCAATCGGCTCGGTAGTTTCAGAGAAGAAGATCTTTGAACGTGTTTTCCCAAAGGGTCTAATGTTAAAACTATGTTTCCCGTTGGCGGCCATCTTGGATATCGTGCGGACCTTAAAAATAATTTTAAAACAAGTTTGGTTAAATTGGCCCAGTAGTATCAGAGGAGAGGATCTTTGAATGAAAAGCCGACGTCCGCAAAGTGATGGCAAAAGCTCCACCTGTCATTATCCAGGTGAGCTAAAAATTGCTTGTTTTATTTGACAAAGTGTTCTGTTTTATTTCAATTTATCATATATTTAGTTATAAATACAAGAATCCTGCATGTGTAATACAGACGTCATGTTTCGTCCTGTATCTTCACCCCGTGATGATATCAATATCAGTCACGGCTGCTACCCTTTATTACACACCTAAAAAATCTGTTTCAAAGGTCACATGTTATTTTAATTAGAAAACTACTAAGACCTTTGTTCTTTTTCACATATATGATAAACAGTATATGACCCTCGACCAATATCACCCCTCAGGCAAGCCTTCGGGATGATATTGAAGTCTCGGGTTGATACAGCATGTAATACGGATTTACCCATGTAATATTCTATATTTAGTTTGGTTTATTTAAGTCTTGCTTGTTTTATATGACAAAATGTTCTTTTGTATTTGATAAAGTGTTCTGTTTTATTTCAATTTAGTTTGGTTTATTTAAATCTTGCTTGTTTTATTTGACATAATGTTTTATTTCAATTTAGTTTGGTTTATTTAAATCTTGCTTGTTTTATTTGACATAATGTTCTGTTTAATTTCAATTTAGTTTGGTTTATTTAAATCTTGCTTGATTTATTTGAAAAAATAATCTGTTTTATTTCAATTCAGTTTGGTTTATTCCAGTATTGCTTGTTTTGTTTGAGTGTTGTATTTTTGACGGTTTTCACCTTCCATAGAATTTACTTCAGTGGTTTCAGAGGAGAAGATGAAAATGTGAAAAGTTAACGGACGGACGGACGACGGGCGCCAAGTGATGGCAATAGCTCACACTGACCCTTTGGGTCAGGTGAGCTAAAAATGAGATGACATTGATAAAAATAAGTAATTTGTTCGAGATTTTCATGAAAATAATTAAATTTCCAAGGCAAAATCGCCCAAACTCTCCACTGAAAACCCCTAAAGTTATGTTTTATCGTATTTTAATGGGTTTCTTTTCATTAACTGCTTCCAGTAAACAGGGGGCACACAGAGGCTAAACGGAAGAAAAGAACTTTATATATATATATATATATATATATTTTTTAGTGGGGTGGATTTTAATGCATTTGTTCCTGAAGGTCCCAAATGAAGTGTAGTAACAGATAAATTAGATATGACCTTCCATAAAAAAATCGCGAAATTATCTTTCACGTTTACTTACTAAAGTGACCGACCAGCCTTTTATACTGAGACCAACAGCTAATAACTCGTTGGAACAACTTTGCAACTCGTGGGAACGACTTTACAACTCGTGGGAATGACTTTACATCTCGTGGGAACGACTTCTGGAAGTCGTGGGAACGACTTTACAACTCGTGGGAACGACTTTGCAACTCGTGGGAACGACATTTAGAAGTCGTGGGAACGACTTTCAGAAGTCGCGGGAACGACTTCACAACTCGTGGGAACAACTTTATAACTCGTGGGAACGACTTTACATCTCGTGGGAACGACTTCACAACTCGTGGGAACGACTTCACAACTCGTGGGAACGACTTTATAACTTGTGGGAATGAGTTGAAGAAGTCGTGGGAACGACTTAACATCTCATGGGAACGACTTAGTAACTCGTGGGAACTACTTCTGCAAATCGTGGGAACGACTTTATAAGTCGTGGAATGACTTAACAAGTCGTGGGAAAGACTTTACAACTCGTGGGAACGACTTAGTAACTCGTGGGAACGACTTTTGGAAGTCGTGGGAACGACTTTGCAACTCAGGGGAACGACTTTACAACTCGTGGGACGGACTTAACAAGTCGTGGGAACGACTTTAAAACTCGTGGGAACAACTTGTAGAAGTCGTGGGAACGACTTTAGAACTCGTGGGAATGACTTGTAGAAGTCGTGGGAACGACTTGTAGAAGTCGTGGGAACGACTTGTAGAAGTCGTGGGAACGACTTTAGAACTCGTGGGAACGACTTGATAAGTCGTGGGAACGACTTGTAGAAGTCGTGGGAACGACTTAACAACTCGTGGGAACGACTTTGCAATCGTGGGAACGACTTTAGAACTCGTGGGAACGACTTGTAGAAGTCGTGGGAACGACTGTACAACTCGTGGGAACGACTTTGCAACTCGTGGGAACGACTTTACAACTCGTGGGAATGACTTTACAGGTCGTGGGAACGACTTTGCAACTCGTGGGAACGACTTGACAAGTCGTGGGAACGACTTAAATTATTTTTTTTATCAAGAAAATGACCCAAATAAGCTTTCATACCGAACTTATTTTTGAATAAATTGCAAAAAACTATTTTTTTCTTATTATTTCTAAACAAATTATCTCCCCTTAATGGAATGGGAAGTTTGTCATTTTGTTAAGGTAGTAAGGGAGTTTAAAATTGCGCATGTGACTTAAAATGGAATTCACTATGTGAATGTTGCCGAAACCATTTTCAATGTCTTATAATAGTTAAATTTGATGAAATATGCCACTTTTATTAAGTAACCACGCAAAATATTGAACCTTTCAGCTTACTCCTCACAATGACCAAAATGACAACCTCCAACACTCAGGGTTCCCACTTTTCCCCTGATGAAATTCTAGGATCTGTCTAGATCTTTTCAACTCGGGTTATATCCCTTTTTAAGAATTTGAAAACCTATGACATCATTTTCTCAGGATTTGTATGGAATTTTATGAAACATGTCATTTCCTCTATGTTCCTCTATTAAATGCCCACGGAAATAGAGATACACTTACTCAAAATTGCAAAGAAAATCTCCATCATATGAAGACTGCTTTCCGCAGTAAAGGAAACAACTACATCATACACAGGGGAACCACATATGGTTTGTTTACAGCCAGGACAGGTAGGAAATTCAAGATTCTAAACTATGAAGCTTTCAATGGCTTTTCCAGACTGGGAACAAGCAAATTAAAATTCCCAAGTTTTTCCTGTTTCCCAGGAAGCGTGGGAACACTGTATACAGACCTAAATGTCAAACTTCATCTTAATGACAAACCTCCTACAATGATCACTTTACTGACCTAATTCTTTCTGTTTGACTACTTCCTGTAAATCAGTAGATAAGAACTGATCTGCTTCTAAAGCTGTGAGATTCTTTTCTTCTCTGGCTTTCGTCACTACATAATCATATATGGCTGCTCTTTCTGGTGGTGTTAATTCTACAGTAAAATCATCTGGTGTAAGTGGAACTTTATCATGAGCAAAGAACACTGAAATGTACAAATTTATCAAAATGTAATATGCATATACAAAATGTAAATACTTCTTTATACATTTACATACATGATTAGTAATAAAGCATTTCTATATAAGTACAATTAAACTTGGATAGCTTGAACTGCAATAACTGAACACCATCGATGTCTTTAACCCTTTTTGTGGTCCCTTTGTTCAAATTTTAACACAGTCTACCTTGATAGCTCAAACACCCTATAGCTTGAACTGTTTTCATTAGTCCTTTTGGTGTTTAAGCTATCAAAGTTCATTAGTATATACATAAACAAGAGGCTATCATGAGTGGTTATCACTCATTTAGACCAAGGTTCTTGGCCCATTAGATATCCATGTAATTTTATTGGTTTCAGAGGAGATGTTTGATTTTTGTTTCCATATAAAGTAATGCTTAACTTTGTTCATACCAGACTGTCATTTGCAGAACAGCCAGAGACCATTTCTGAAGTATAGACCATCTAAATATCATTGTTACTAAGTTGTATTTTAATTGGACAAGTTGTTCTAGAGAAAAAAACTTTTGAATACCAGTATATTTTCTATAGGTCCAATATTATAATATGTTCCTGTCTGGGATTATGAGATTAGGACTAACAAGATATTTTATAAGGGATCACCAAAGGACTATGATGACAATTTTTTTTTTCAATTGGTCTTGTAGTAACAAAGTTGGAGATGTTCTTTAAATGTGTTTTAAAAAAGGGTACAGTGTTAAACTATATAGCTATGTTTTACACTGGCAGCCAACCTGAATGATCTGTTGACATGCTGACCACCAAAGAACTAGTGTCAGAGAGTTAAATGGTTCAAATTTATCAGTTTTCAATATGGTCCAATGTTATCTTATGTTCTCTGTTGGCAACAATCTTGGACAAGATGCTGACCTGCCAGATACCATTTTAAAGGGCAACATGTGAGAACTTTTGTCACCAAGTCTGAATCCAATTGGTTGAAAAGTTCCAGAAGAGAAGATCTGCAAATGGTCCAATGTGAAACTATCTTTTCTGCTGGCAGTAATCTTGGATGACATATCTTAAAAGGGACAAACTAATGTCATTTGTCACCAAATTTTGTTTCAATGGGCTTAAGGGGGTTTGCTACTCCATTTGAAAATAAATAGGATTTCAAATAAACATGATTTTTTTTGTTAAAGAATTAATAAAGAAGCAATTTAAGTGAAAACTAGAAAATGTGTTTATAAAACACAGATGCCCCGCCAACAAATTTATCGCAATAGATAACCTTAGCCAATCATAATTTAGTTCCCTGTCACTGAATTGGGATGGAATCATCAAGGAGTACTGTCATGACTGTTACAGATGATTATTCATTAAATATTTGTTAAGTAATGGACTTAAACAAAAATTACCCAACTAAAGTCGCTGAAGCATAAAATATTGGTCAGGTTATAAAATTATCAACTCACTATGGTGATTTATTTGATTAACCACCAAGTTGCTATTAAACTGGCCTAATGCAAAAATTAAACAAAGTCATTCAAGTGTAAAATGTAGGTCAAAGTCAAGAAATTGTCTAAGAATTTTGCAGTTTTCACTAAGATGAGTCATTTCATGAAACATTATAATGCAATGTTGTGTAGTTGTTAAGAAATGGACTTAAAACACAATTTTACCAAAAGTCACTCAAGCATAAAATGTAGGTCAAAGACACCTAATTGTCCTTGATTTGGATAGCACCCATCAAGGTGATTTATTTGATGCAACACCATAGTGTTATCGTGTTTAGTTGTTGAGAAATGGACTTACCAGTAAACACAAAATTTAACAAAAGTCACTCAAGCATAAAATATAGGTCAAAGCCACTTAATTCTTGATGATTTTGGTAGTACTCATCAAGGTGATTAATTTGATGAAACATCATTGTGGTATGATGTGTAGTTGATGAGAAATGGACCTTAACACAAAATTTAACAAAAGTCACTCAAGCGTAAAGTATAGGTCAAAGCCACTTAATTCTTGATGATTTTGGTAGTACTCATTAAGACAATTAATTTGATGAAATATCATTGTTGTATGATGCGTAGTTGTTGAGAAATGGACTTAAACGCAAAATTTAACAAAAGTCACTCAAGCGTAAAAGGTAGGTCATGGATCCCTAATTGTTGGTGGATCTGGTAGTACTAACCAAGGTGCATATACTGATGTATTAATATTAAAATATTACAAGAGGTTACCAAAATATGGACCTAAACACAAAACTTAAAATCGGGACGTACGTACGTACGTACCTTACGTACCTATGTACGGACGGACAGACAAGGGTAAATCTATATGCCCCTTCCACTTCGTGGCAGGGCATAAAAATTGATAGGTTGATGATCTTGTTTTTGAGATTTAAGTGATTGAAAATTTGGTGGGAAACTGAACTCCTCTGATTTTTCATAGGATTAACATTAAATAAGTTTGACAATGAATGAATGTGACAGAATAGATAGAATTCAATGACATTTTTACAGAATGCTCAACAAAGATGTATAAAATGAAATTTTGGAAAAAAGGGGGTCATGGGCAATAAATTATAATGCTTTTAAATGGATAAAAGCCAAGGATTCCGAAAATCTGACAGAAATCCCAAAACATGAGGCGTGAACCTCCTTAATAGTTTAAAAGGAGAAAATATTTAAATGTGTAATGTAAAACTATGTTCCTGTTAGTTGCCATCATTGATGGGTGTGGACTTCACAGACAAATCTTTTAAGGGGGTCACCAAGTCCAAGTTTGGATCTAATTGGCTTTGTTGTAACATAGGGTACCATGTTAAACTATGTTAGCTGCTGGTGGCCATCTTGAATGTGATGTGGACTTGCCAGACACAGTTTTTAAAAGGGGCAACAACTCTACTGTTACCAAGGTTGCTTCCAATTGGCTTAGTAGTTTTGAGAATGAGATATTGGAAAATATTTTTCCTTAACATCAATTTTAAAGTAAGTTCCCAGCTGGCTGCCATCTTGGATTAGGTTGGAAAACTTGAACTTGTACAATACAAAGTAGTCCTTGATATGCTGAACATTTTTGTAATTCAAACTTAACCTCTATTTCCAACTATTTTTGAAATATAAGACAAAATGTAAACAAGTGTAGACACAGAAATGTCTACCTGTATTATATCTTTAACAAAATAATTAGTTGAATGGCTACATGACAGATTGGCATGTGCATACCTAGATGTAGCATTAGACAAAATATGATGCCTTTAAGTGTTCTAGCTCAAGAGAAATGATCAAAATCAATGAACCATGAAATTGGGGTTAAGGCTACATGACAGGTATCAGACTGGCATACACCCAACTAGATGTAGCAATATACAAAATATGATGACTCTAGGTATCATAGCTACAGAGAAATAAGTGATAAAGTAAAGAAATGTTCACTGTCAATGAACCATGAAATTGAGGTCAAGGCTACATGACAGGTGTCAGAGACTGGCATACACCCACCTATATGTAGCAATATATCAAAAATGATGAATCTAAGTGTTCCAGGTACAGAGATATAAGTATTCAAGTAGAAAGGTGATCAAAGTCAATGAACCATAAAACTGATGTCAAGGCTACATGACAGTAGTCAGACTGGCACGCACTTGCTTAGATGTAGCAATAGAAAAAATATAGTATGTCTATATATTACAGTGCCTCAGAAATTGACTTGAATGTAAAACTATGTCACAAAATTTACAAAGTCACTAAACCATGCAAATGAGGTCGAGGTCAAATGACAAGTCAAGTCTCAGACAGGCATGCACCTGCTAAGATACACCAATACACTTAATATAATGGATCTATGTATTACAAATCCAGAGAAATCAACTTGAATGTGAAACTATGTCGCAATTTTTATGAAGTCATTGAACCATGAAGGTCAAGGTCATCTGAAACATGTGATGCTGGAAAGCTTACACCATAAGCTACCTGTGGACAAAAGATGTTGCATATAAGTAATATATACTTCAAAAGTTATTATGGCGGATTTCCCGGATGATTAACATATTTTATTTGCAAATCTTCAATGAACATACCAATATTCCTCTAGTAACACCTATAAAACTCCTTCTAAACTCCTGTCTTTTGTCTGCTTGTCAAGATAATCAAGCTTCTATAGAATTCTATTGTATACCAATTTGCACTGCCTGAACGGGTTTACCTTGATACTCCAGAGATTACAAATTGGTAATAAATAGAACTAGAAGTGTGTTTTTGATACAAAAACGAATGTCTCTCCCCTGTTTGTAATGTTTTTTGAGTGATAAAACACAAGTAAATTTTATGTTTCCACTGGGTGGCCGATCATTCCAGATAGACAATATGCACAACTTATGGTCATAACAATAACATATGGCCATAACATTATGGTCAACAATGACCATAACATTATGGTCAACAATCCTGTGAAGTTAAGATGAAATCTTTTGAAAGACGTAGGAGAATTAGCGTCCACAAACTCAATTTTGCAAAATTCCAAGTTAAAAAGGGAAATAACTCCAGAAAAAATTAGCTGATAAATCCGGCGAGACGATATGCACAACTACACATGATGGTCAACAATCCTGTGAAGTTTGAAATCAGATCAAAGATGTAGGAGAATTGGAGTCCACAAACTAAATATTGCAAAATTCTAAGTCAAAAAGGGGCATAACTCCAGAAAAAATTAGCCGATCAATCCAGCGAGACGATATGCACAACTACGCATGATGGTCAACAATCCTGTGAAGTTTGGTTGAAATTGGATCAAAGATGTAGGAGAATTGGCGTCCACAAACAAAATTTCACAAAATTCTAAGTCAAAAAGGGGCATAATTCCAGAAAAAATTAGCGGATCAATCCGGCGAGACGAAATGCACAACTAGGCATGATGGTCAACAATCCTGTGAAGTTTGGTTGAAATCGAATCAAAGATGTAGGAGAATTGGTGTCCACAAACAAAATTTCACAAAATTCTAAGTCAAAAAGGGGTATAACTCCACCAAAAATTAGCCAATCAATCCGGCAAGACGATAAGCACAACTAGGCAGGATTGTCAACAATCCTGTGAAGTTTGGTTGAAATCGGATCACAGATGTAGGAGAATTGGCGTCCACAAACTAAATTTCGCAAAATTCTAAGTCAAAAAGGGGCATAACTCCAGCAAAAATTAGCCGATCAATTCGACGAGACGATATGCACAACTAGGCATGATGGTCAACAATCCTGTGAAGTTTGGTTAAAATCCGATCAAAGATGTAGGAGAATTGGCGTCCACAAACTTTGTGACGGACGGACTGACTGACTGACGGATGGACGACAGACGGAAAAGACAAAAACAATATGTCTCCCCCTTAAGAGGGGGGAGACATAATTCTATAGAATCTTGATTGTCTTGACGAGCAGACAATAGACAGGAGTTCAGAAGGAGTTTCATAGGTGTTACTAGAGGAATATTGGTATGTTCATTGGAGAATTGCAAATAAAATACATTAATCATCCGGGAAATCTGCCATAAGATTTTAAGAAAGTTTACGACGACGTCGTTGCCCCCCACTGCCGCCGGAGAGTAATACCTATGTCTAGCTTTCAGCTACTTTCGTCACAGGCGAGACAAAAGTAACGAATAATTTTACCAATAAAGGGCAAGAACTCTTAAATGGGTATTAAGATTTTCTTCAAAATTTCCAGGTTAGTAGATCTTGATATGCTGACCATTTTAGCATTTTAAAACTTTAACTCTATCTGTTAAAGTTTCTTTAATAAAAAAGTAAATGGGTAATCAGATTTTCTTCAAAATTACAGGGTGGTAGATTTTGTCATGCTGATCATTTTTACTCAGTCAGATTGCGAACAGTTTTTTAGTTATTTGCCATAAACTGCAATTTACCCCTATGTTCTATTTTTAGCAATGACAGCCATGTTGTTTGGCTGGCAGACTAAAAAAAAAGACAATTTTAAGAAGCCATATCCTGATGATGATTCAGACCAAGTTTGGTTCCATTTGGCCCAGTGTTTTCAGAGGAGATGATATTTGAAAATAGTTTAAGCAGGACAACAGACAACAAGTGATGGCAAAAGCTCACCCTGGCTATAGAGAGGTGAACTAAAAAGACATAAATATACTTACATGAATGATTTTGAACATGGTGGTCACGTAATACTCTGTTCATTTTATCTTTGTCTACAAATAAAAAGTTTGAAGAACATGTAATACACTATTAATGGATAACAAAAATTAAACAATATCAGTGTATCATGTTGAGTAAAGGGAGATAAATCAAATTAGGAATAGTTAAACAAGAATTTGTAGTGAAATCATATGCCAAGGTCATGGGTGTACAGAGGTCAAATGTTCAGGTTCCACACCTGAAAGGTGTTAAAGTTCTTCATGAAAAAAACAACAGAAAATAGACAGACTATGCCTCCAAATCTTCAATTCTTGGGGTAGGGAGGAGGTGGTGGAGGGGGTAGAAATATACAATACTAATGAACATTTCTTCATACAACAACCAGTAAAACTTTAAACTATATGTTTGACATTTAATAGGCAACATTTTAGCTGTATTCAGGATGAGAACACATTATGTAAATGTATGCTCATTAACCAAACAGACAAAAGATTTTTTCCAGAGGTGAGTATCAACAGCTCAATTTGGTAAACCAATTCTACAGTTTTTTAGTAACAATTCAGTTGTCAATCGCCAAATGGCCAATAAAATTAGTCTAAGCTTATGCTTGAAGGACAATAACAATATTATTACCAGGAAACTGTAAGCCGCTGCTCACTACTGATACCCAATCCCTCAACATTCAGTGCCTATAATAATAACCTAGACTGATTTGAAACAAATAATATGGCATGATCATACAAAGATTGTCACTTGATTTTAGCTTGATTCTTTGATTATATGTTTAAATATTTTCTGAATACACAATTTGAATTGAGTACTTACCAATTAGAACTGAATAATTTTCCCTTTGAAATTCATCAGAAAATGACTGTGCAATAACTTCTTTCTGAAACAGAACATATTAGAACTATGTAGTTATGATTTTAGTTCTTATAATCTTCAATACTGTTGTCAAATATCCCAATAAAAAATTAAAGGTACTATGACAAAACCACAAAAGGACAACACTTTCTACAAAATAAAAGGTGGAATTAGATACTGTGGAAGTTCTTTTATGTGTGGTACCCAATTTTCGTGGTTTTTATAAACATCATTGTTTTGTTGGTATTTAGGTGTCTGCAGGGTATTAATTTCCTTTTCTAATATCTTATGAAATTTTTTGTGCAGAAAAGTAATTAATATATTATTGTTTAAAATCTAAAATGAAATTTGGGGGTCACTGTGCATTTAAGCTCATAAACTGAAATGGAAAATTTAAGGATTTTATATAGAATTGATAGGGAAATTAGACTATATAAGAGGATAACTTGAAAAATCAATTATAGATTTTGTTCATACTTAGCATGTGATTTAAACTCATTATATCATAAACATACAAAAAATAAAAATTAGGGGTCACCGTTGCAATAAAAGAGAGAAACTGTGAAATGTTAATTTCTCTTGTGATAGCTACCGGTATATGAAATTCTTTTATCAAATTATCTCCCTTACATAATTTCTGTGTTCTGTAAATCCAGCAACAGATTTGAGGCACATTTAGTTCACCTTTTTGTAATGAAAATGTTGTAAAAGGGATAAAGAATAAAAATTTGAAATACAATGTACATAGTACAGACAGATTTTTTTACCCATGTTACCAATTAATAGATATATCTAAAGATATAGCCAATCTTAAGAAGTCTTTTTTTGCAGACAAATAAACAGACAAAAGACATATTCCACTGAATCTTCATTTAAGGGAGCAAAAAAAAACCATATGGGCAAATAAAAAGGCTTTTTATATCAAAATCTCTACTTTGACCATATCAAAATTATCTCCACTTTGACCATATTAAAAATATCTTCACTTTAAACATGTATAACTTACTTGGTACTGAGAGATAACCGATAAATGTTTCTCATTTTGCCCAATAAGTGGGGCAATAATACTATAGAACAATACATAATATTCCTTATTTATGCTTACTATACAAATTCAAGTGACATTTCAGGTTTAAACAAAGAAAATGTGTCCATGGGACACGGATGCCCCCGCCATACCGATATGTCCGCAAACAGGAAGTAGATTAGTGATGGACTTGAAAAAGGGAGACATGGGACAACTAATGATACCAAAGCTTCAGACCAAATGTCAAATCATTCCTGTATAGGAAAGCTGAGAAATCTTTGACAAAAATTTCAGACGTACGTACGTACATATGGACAAGGGTAAAACTTAATGCCCCGTCGCCTAATGGCGGGGGCATAAAAATATGTAATGCTAATAATAAAAGTATCAAAAATTGACTTTGTCAGTTAACAAATTAGTATCCGGAAAAGTCTGGAAATAAACCTCCCACAATAATCTACAAAACTTGTGACAAAATTTAAAAATTGAAAATATTCAATTAAGTTTTACATTCAACCTACCAGGTCTTCTTTTTTATAACCAACATATAAAAGTTCACATTTCTGTTCATGTTTTTCTAGACACTGCTGTGGCATTCTGTGACTACTGTCAAATGAACAAGAAGCTATGTCTCCTTGCTGCAAAAAGTAGAGAAAAAAAAACATAACAAATGATTATACTGAGAAAGTAATTAAATAACTGAGAAGAAAATTCCTTGGTATGACCATTTTTTCTTTGAATTTGTTTTTAGTCTGTTCTTCATCATCAGGGTAAGTGAACTGAAATTTACATAAACACTTCTGTTATTTCCAGATAAAACTCATGAGGTCAAAGAAGGTCAGCAAAAGCAGCAATAAATAATTATAACTCATAAGACAACCACCATTGTTCAATGCACAAACATATTTATAATACATGTATTACAGAGTTTTACAGATTTTTTTTTTAAATAACACTTTTCCTGTTATTTCTAAAAATGCTTTTATTCATTATCTTGTGCCGTATCTATAGGTATACAAAGTACATAATTCACTTGTTGTCAGAAATACAATTCACATATTTTTTTCCAATTTTCATCAAGACCCATTTTACAGGTCATCTGTCTTTTGTAGTTGATGGAAGCAGCCCCAAACGACTCTGGGATGCTTGTTATGGTATTTGTCCTGGAGTCATCTATGCATTTTGATGAAGGACACATTTAGTGTAATTAAACAGATATATCATGAACGTCTGGGTATTTGCCAAAAATACAAGTCTAGTGTCTAAATTTCCCTTTCCTTTCAGGCTCTTGAAATTTTACTGCCACTGGCAAATACCCATCTCTATCATGATATATCTGTTCCATGTTTCAGTTGCTAAGCTGCAGATATCTTTGGTTCTTAACATGTAAACAGATACATTATACCTGCAATAATATCAATCTAAGTTGTCTTTCCTTTGACATAATATTGATAATTTATTTACAATATAAATACCAGTATGAAGTGATTGAAATGTTTAATTCATGAAATTAGAGAATTATTTCTGTTGAAAGATATAATAACTGCATGTATCATTCACAGTTTGCTCAATCAACATTTTCGCAATCAACACTATTAAAATTTTAACATATATAACAGGTAATGTGGTTTAAGTGTCTAAACTTAAAACTGTACATCCAACTTACTCATCTGATGAAAATTTCAATTTACCATTCAAATTTGAATAGCTTATTGATTACAAATAAAACTAGAAAAACTGTGAGCAAAGCTCACAAAAACATACCCCCTGCTCCCCCATTTGATTCAAGATGTAAAAAAAATCCCAAATCAAATCAAATTTTTTAAAAGCTGGTGCCTAATAGCAATATGCACTGAACATTCTGTGAAAGTTTCATTTAAATTCACCAAGTGGTCTAGGAGGCGTTGTCGCCACAAAGTATGTACCCTATAGCAGACGGAATAACAAACAGAAGGATGGACGAACAGACGAACAGACACCATGATCACTATATATCACCCTCTATGGCAGGGGGTCTAATGAGCTAAACATTCAGGTTTCTAATATGGAAAAACACCTATCTATCAAGGGGAGATAATCATATACAAATAATATAGAAACAAGAAAATGTGTTTATAAAACATGGATGCCCCGCCGACAAATTTATCGCAATAGATAACCTTAGCCATCATCAATGGAATTTAGTTCCCCGTCACTGAATTGGGATGGAATTATCAAGAAGCACTGTAATGACTGTCATTAAATATTTGTTAAGTAATGGACTTAAACAAAAATTACCCAACTAAAATCGCTGAAGCATAAAATATTGGTCAGGTTATAAAATTATCCATGAATTATGCTGATTTATTTGATTAACCACCAAGTTGCTAATAAATTGGCCTAATGCAAAAATTAACAAAGTCATTCAAGTGTAAAATGTATGTCAAAGTCAAGAAATTGTCTAAGAATTTGGTAGTTTTCACTAAGATGAGTCATTTCATGAAACATTGTAAGGTTGATGTTGTGAAGTTGTTAAGAAATGGACTTAAAACACAAAATTTACCGAAAGTCACTCAGGTGTAAAATGTAGGTCAAAGACACCTAATTGTCCTTGATTTGGATAGCACCCATCAAGGTGATTTATTTGATGCAACACCATAGTGATATCATGTTTAGTTGTTGAGAAATGGACTTAAAAGCAAAATTTAACAAAAGTCACTCAAGCGTAAAATGTAGGTCAAAGCCACTTAATTCTTGATGATTTGGGTAGTACTCATCAAGGTGATTAATTTAATAGAACATCATTGTGGTATGATGTGTAGTTGATGAGAAATGGACCTTAACGTGAAATTTAACAAAAGTCACTCAAGCGTAAAATATAGGTTAAAGCCACTTAATTCTCAATGATTTTGGTAGTACTCATTAAGGCAATTATTTGATGATACATCATTGTTTTATGATGTGTAGTTATTGAGAAATGGACTTAAACGCAAAATTTAACAAAAGTCATTCAAGCGTAAAATATAGGTCAAAGCCACTTAATTCTCAATGATTTTGGTAGTACTAATCAAGGCAATTAATTTGATGAAACATCATTGTTGTATGATGTGTAGTTGTTGAGAAATGGACCTAAACGTAAAATTTAACAAAAGTCACTCAAGCATAAAATGTAGGTCATGGATCCCTAATTGTTGGTGAATCTGGTAGTACTAACCAAGGTGCATATACTGATGTAAAAATATTAAAATATTACAAAAGGTTACCAAAATATGGACCTAAATGCAAAACTTTACATCCGGACGTAAGGATGTACATACCAAACGTACGTACGTACGGACAGATGGACAAGTGTAAATCTATATGCCCCTTCTACTTCGTGGCGGGGCATAAAAATCACATTTTAATGATTTTTTTTTTCAAAAATACTATCAGTGACCCAATTTTTTTATTTCATATTTCTGGCGTGATTTCTTCAACACTTTTTTCTACATTTTCACCAAATCTATCATTCTATTAATATTAAAAATTCTAGAATAGCATTCTCTTCCCATATAGACTATCCTAAAAAGGTCAAAATCTTGCTATTTTCGGAAGCTTCTTCTGGAAAAACGAGTTGGGTGACCTACTGAATTGTTTGCTTAAAGTTTGAAGTACATTTAATCATTTAATAAACTTTCAATCTTAAAAATTCTAAAAGTCTCTAAAACTATCTCAAGTTCCTATCTGCAACTGAACTGAAATGTTTGTGGTTATGCTGGAACTCCTATACTAATGATACTCTTCCAAAAAACAATACATTAAGGATGTACCCTGGTGAGGAGCCAAAATTTTAAAGTATTAAACTTTTTTCAAACCTTGATTTTTGCAATGTTCTTACCCTATAAATTGAATATATATCGAAAAATTTATAGGTTGCTGTGCAAATTATTTTGCTACAGATGTATGAATGTGACCAATTTTAGCACTTTTGTACATTGTTAGGCATTTTAGCCCATTCTTTTGACTATTTTCATTGAAAAAATCTAGTTTAGAGTATTTAACTTTTTCTCATACTTTCTGAAAAGCTGTAAATAGAAGGAATGAACAAATTCAGTCCCCAAAAATCATATGTTGGTGTTGATATAAGAAAGTTTTGTCCCATTTTCATGCTTTTTAGGCATACATGTGATAGGTCTCTGGAGCCAATGCAGGAGATAGCCTTGATTTTCAGGGAGATTAGCAATTTTTTCAGGTAAAATCAGGGAGAATTTTTATCGCCATATTTCAAACTTATAATATATAAGATTTTGAGACTTCTTGAGATTTTGCGTATCAATTTCGCAGGGCAGTGTGTACTATGAAGATTTAATTTTATGTTATGTATTTGGTTTTTTTTCTAAGTATGCACATCATTGTTCCAGATTAAGATTTAAGTTGCTATTAATCACTGATTAATAACATTTACATAGGATCCATTTAATGGATTCTATGTAATGTTAAAATGTTGTCTAATTGGAAAGAAAATTTATTATTTTTTTCTTACTGCAGCATGCACTTCATTAGCTGCAAATGAGAAAATTTTGTTAGCAGTCAACAACTAACTGGGAGGTGTTTGACATCCTTGACTACCTTTGTAGATCTCTCACAGACGAAACAGTCAACAAAATGACATTTTAAATTTCTATATCTTAGTTTTACTTTCTATAAATAAGTGGGTTTTTTTAAATTATTTTGCAAAATATCAAACAAATGTTGTTTACAAACACTTTTTTAGCTAAAATAGTGGTTAAAAAAAAAATTCTGCTATATTGAAGAAGCAAATTTCAGAAAAAGTTCAATTCTAAAAAATAAATTGATGGAAATGAAAAGACAATTTTTAAAGGGAAATAACCCAACTCTAAAAAACGTGATCTGTAAATAAAAATCAATGTATTGAAATGGAAAGTTTGACCTGTTAATTACGAAAAATTTGCTGAAAGAAAGATTTTCATGTTCAAAGAATTAATAATTTTAAACAACTGATAGTTAATTGCTATACAGGTGAGCAGGTTTTTTCTGATTGAACTACTATGCCCGGGAACACAGGTAAACAAATCACCGACGGCGTTTGTTTACAACTGACCTAAATCCTTTAATTAGCATTACAGGTGTAATTGAAAAGTGTCAGTTTGGACAATTAGATTACAGTGATAAAGATTATGAGCGTCATGTGACTATAGGCTAATTATATCACTTGGGAATTTTCCTAAATGGCGATTTCGTACACAATTTTTTTTATTTTGGCTGGAAACCGATTTTCCGGGAGATATTTCAGGAATTCCGGAAGGATAAAGAAGCCCTTGAAAATCTGGGAGATTTCCATGCTCCCGTCGGGAGATCACATGTATGTTTAGGGGTAATTTCAGCATTTCCATATTTCCCTAAAAATGAAGATTTTCTAAATTTTTTAAACAGCTAATTGTTTAAATTTCATTTGTTTTGTGATTTTTTATTATAAAAATATATAATACTACTTTTTAATAAAGGGCTACGCCGAGCGCAGCATGATACGACCGAAGCATGTCGACTACTGAAATTTGAACAAGTGTAAACTAAAATGAATGTGGACACAGTAATTTGCTGGACACAATAAGGACCTTGACACATAAATTAACTGGACAAAAAACTAGTGAAAATAAATATTAGCCCTTTTAATCCCTTATTACTAGGATATTGTAAGAGCTAAGAAATTCAATGAAAAATAAAGATTTCACATATTTTGAAATATTGTAATTTGGCCCCTTTGACCCTTTATAGCTTTCAAATCAAAGTTCAACGCAAAGTATACTGCCATATCACTGAAAGCTTACAATGAGAAAAATCTAAAGATAAAAATCCCACAAAAATCTAATGAAAAGTAAAGAATTCACATAATAATTGCAATTTTGACACCTTTGACCCCTTTTAGCTCGGAAATGGTAAGAGCTACATCAAATCCATTATCTTACTACTGAAAGATTACATTGAGAGGAATCCCATCAAAATCTGATGTAAAATAAAGATTTTACATATTTCTAAAAATTGCAATTTTGGCCCCTTTGACCCCTAATAACTAGGAAACGGTAAGAGCTACAGCAAATCTAAAAGCCTACAATGTGAGGAATCTGAAGAAAAAAATCCCATTGAAATCGGGATGAAAAATAAAAATTTTAGGTAATCTGCATGTTTGCAATTTTTGCCCCGTTGGGCCCCTCGTAGCTTGGAAAAGAAACAAGTTATAAAAAATCTAATGGTGCAGCGCTATGTTAATTTTTCATAAGGAATCCACTGCAAAAGTGTGGACCCAAATTGATGTCTCGCCTGTCCCTGCTTGATCGCAAAATTGATGTGAAAACTCAAAATGCCTAAATCAAAAAACTTGACATGTTCACTAGACTGTGAAATTAGATTAACAAACAAAAGCAATATAGCAGACTGCCACATATCGCCCAAAACCAAAATTCCAAATATTAATGACCTACCACTAATAGATACTGAGAAATCAAACATGTTCACTAGACCATGAAAATGAGGTCAAGGACTAAAGCCAAATAGCAGGCTGTCATCTTCCATCTCAGACAAACCCACATGCCAAATATTATTGAACTTACATTAATAGATACTAGGAAACTTAACATGATCACTGGACCATGAAATTGAGATCACAGACAAAAGCCATATTGCAGACTGTCATGTACTATGCAAGACCAAAATACAAACCAAATATCATTGACCTACCACTTATAATTACTGAGAAAATGACCTAATCACAACAACTTAACATGCTCATTAGACCGTGAAATTGAGGTCAAGGGCAAAAGCCATATGACAGACTGTCATGAACTACCTAAGACCAACCTACACACCATATATCATTGACCTACCACTTATAGTTACTGAGAAACTAAACTAAAAACAAAAAACTTAACATGTTCATTGGACCGTGAAATTGAGGTCACAGACAAAAGCCATATAGCAGACTCCCATGTACTACTCAAAACCAACCTATATACCAAATATCATTGACCTACCACTTATAGTTACTGAGAAAGTGACCTAATCACAAAAACTTAACATGAAAATTTACGCCGCCACCACCGCCGCCGTCGCCGTCATACCTGGTAGGCATATGTCTCGCTTTCCGCGACTTTTGTTGCGGGCGAGACAAAAATTAAAATTTTTGAAATTCGCCCCCTTTGGGCCTCATTTATTTCGTGAACGGTACATGCATTTTGCTGATTGGAAATTTCCTCAGGAGGACACTGAAAGAAACCCCATCAAAATCCAATAAATAATAAAGATTCTACACTCAAATATATGAAAACATCAAATTTAACCCTTTTTGGCCCCTTTTTTAAAAACGGGTGGGCCACAATGACCAAAACTTAGCCAAGCTTTCCTTTTGTGCCTAGGAACATTGTGTTAAAATTTCATAAGGATTGGTCGACTGAAACTAAAGTTATTGACAAAAAACAAAAGTGTCTACAGACAACGACGATGACAACAGCACCATACCATTATACGACCGCAAAAATGTTTGCAGTCGTATAATGCGGTCTTATAAAAAAGCAAAAATAAATCATAAGTGCATATTTTTTTCTTAAAAATAGCTTTTTTCTAACCCAACCCCTATTTTGTGAAAATTTGACATTAATCAAACAGCCAATTAGGGCATTAATCTTCAATTTGAGATTACTCTGAAACCACTTGATAGAAATGAATAACTTTTTGACACAATTTAAGATTAACATCAATTTTTTTAATTCATTGCTATCCTACGAGATTTCAAGGAGACTGAAACCTCACCAGAATACATCCTTAACTTACTGAATTAATTTTTGTAAATTACTAATGGAGTTTGCAGATAAGGATATTTTTTTTAATTTAAATGTTCATGGAAAAATTCAATACCACTTAACTAACAGCACATTACATATAATTTAATCAATTCACATAACCCACATACTTTTAGTCTATGGACACAAACTGGGGAAAAATTAGCTCTTTTGATCCCTAATTGCTAGGAAGTAGTAACAGGAATTAAAATTTAATTTGAAATACATTCTGAAGCTACATGTTTAATCATAATAAAGCATTTTGATAAAAAATTCACTTATAAATCTAATTTTCAACAGAAATTTCAAAGGCTTAATATATCCATCCTTCCAAAGAAGCTTCTATGACTTTTTAGTACAAGGGACGATAACGAAAATGCATTGAATTGGAAATACCCTTCTATAAAGTCATGGCAAAGCTTCATGTTTAATTAAATATACCATTTTCATAAAAATCCAAATCAAAACTTATTAAAATGGAAACTCACTTGTATAAAATGTTTTGGTGTCCATCCTACACCTTCTAAGATGTGAGAGACTTCATTCTGACACTCTGTAAGATAACTCTGTAAATCATCAATGGCCTTTTTACGGTCTTCAAATGTATAATCATCCATTACAATTGCTACACATACCAGTATTCTACATCTAAAAAAAAGGAATAATTCTTTTGGATATATGATACAATCACCCCACATAGACCTAATTACATAAAACATGTAGATACAGATGTTTCCTGATCTTTTTGATCAGAAATTTAGTAAGGAGCATCATTTCCCAGCACTAATTTTTTTCACTGTAGTTGTATGGGTGTTGCATGCATTTTCATTGTTTTATGCACTGTGAAAATTAAACCCTGTGGTTGTAGGAAATAGGTGCATACACAACTGCTATAATGTACCCATTCCTTTGGATATTGATAATGAAAGGGGGCATAACTCACAGTAACATAAGTTATGGATATCTGTTAAATGTTAGTAATTTCATTTTGTATAACATTTACATGTATATGACAATGAATGCAAAACACAAGTTACTGCAGGTAGATGCTTATAGTGATGTCATAATTAGATGACAAATTTTCAAACATTGTACATTATTTGTCCACTTTTTTTTTAAATTAGCTCCCTATAACTCTGATAAAGTTGGTTTAAAATAGAAAAGTGTTTTCAGAGAGCATCTTTGAGTTTTCCAACAGAAGCCAATGTTAAAGTGACCAGCTAGCAGCCATCTTGGATATGATGTTATCCGTCTAGT
>MJUU01049965.1:29422-41939 GCA_002080025.1 Modiolus philippinarum
GGCTTAATGTTAAACTAGGTCGGGCCATGGCGGCCATGTTTGATGACGCTCTGAAAAATCAAACACAATTTTTAAAGGGTAACTACCCAAAGACTCTTTCAGTAAAATTTGGTTCAAATTGGTTAAGTTTTCTCAGAGTAGTTAAGGAAAATGTTAAAATGACCATAGGATCCAATGTTAAACTATGTCGGGCCATGGCGGCCATCTTGGATGACGAATCGGCACCAAAGTAACAACTCTTAGTAAGGACCTTAAAAGGAGTATCTATACCATGTTTGGTTTCAATCCATTCAGTGGTTCTTCAGAAGAAGATCAAAATGTGAAAAGTTAACGGACGACGGACGACAGACGACGGACGACAGACGACGGACGACAGACGACGGACGACGGACGACGGACACAAAGTGATGCCAAAAGCTCACATGGCCTTTGGCCAGGTGAGCTAAAAATTGATAGGGCCAATGTTAAATTCAGGTTACACAATGACGGCCATGTTTTTGTTAAATCGTAACAAACTGAGCAATCTTTGTAAAGGACCTTCCCTACTTCTTTCTAGTACAGTTCAATTAACCTCCCCAGGCCATTACAGATTGATATACAATAGTATTGTTAGACAATTCACAAGGACCTGATTGTTTTTGATTAGTTCACAATAGCAAGTCTCCAAAAACTTTTTACAATATATTTTGTTCTGAAGGTATAGGTATAGGTCAGTTTTATAACACCTATTGAGTAATGAAATTGCTAGATTGGTTGCACAATAGTAACAGGTATACCTTTAAGGTCATAGACAAGGGACAATAAAATCCGATAGAAAATAGAAATAAAACATGATTTTAAAATTGCAGATTTGGCCTTTTTGACCTCTTAAAGCTTGGAAATGGCAGGAAAACTATGCAAAATCTGAAGGCATATTACTGAAAGTTTACAACAGAAGGAATCCAAATAAAAAAAATCCCATTGAAATCTGATGAAAAAAAAAAGATTTTACACAATGATATACCCCCTGTTTTATAGAAATTATCTCCTCTTCAAAATTTCAATCAGCAAAGTTTTGGGCAGCAACCATATTACTTCATGCTCATCTTCAGGTGGTATACTACAACTGTGTAACATTTCATCAAAGTCCATGCAGCATTTTAGGAGGACATGCGCTGACAAGGTACATGGACAGACAGACAGGGTGATTCCTATAACACCATCTCCCACCTCAAACTTTGTTTGTGGCAGAGGGGTCTAATTACTTCTATCTAAGGAACAAAATCATCAACTTATTAATTTATTTTCACCTAAATAACTTCTTTTTCAATCTTCTAACATACCGGTGTAATATGGTATTTTGACCCGCGCCGTAAATCGACCCGCAGGTCAAAATACCATAGAAAAAATGACCCGCGGGTCACTTTTCTGCATGGGATATTGACCAATGGGTCACTTAACAGCCAGAGTATTTTGACCCCCCCCCCTGGAAAAATGACCTACCCTTATTTCTAAGAATAAATTATAATATTTATCTTGTTTCAAAAGGTATAGGTCAATTTCCCACGGGGGTTGGTCAAAATACCATAGCTTCTTTCAAAAAAGTCAAGAGACCTGCAAAACAGTCTAAATGCATACAGAAGTGTACAAGAGTCATAATTCATACAAAATAAAGGCATATTTTTATATTCATTCCAAGAACTGACCCTGAGTAGGGAATATTCAATTTCCCATAGGGGGTAGGTCAAAATATCACGGCTTGATGAAATATGATTTACAACTTGCAAAGGAGTCTCAATGTATACAGAAGTGAACCAAGGTGAAAATTCATACAAAATAAAGGCATATTTTTATATTTAATACCAAGAACTGACCCTGAGTAGGGGAGGTCAATTTCCCATTGGGGTAGGTCAAAATACCATGGCTTGATGAAATATGATTTACAACCTGCAAAACAGTTTAAATGTATACAGAAGTGAACCACAGTGATAATTCATACAAAATAAAGGCATATTTTTATATTTAATACCTAGAACTGACCCTGAGTAAGTAGAAGTAACCCTTTGTTTTTATTTGTCCAGTTAACTGTAAGCATGAAGCATACAGATGATAAATTTATATATATATATATGTCACTGAAGGAGAGCCATAACAAATTTTAGGCAAAAAGAAGAAGTACTTTTGCCCTGGCATTTGAAAGTCATGTTAATTTATAGATAAAAAATGTTACACTCCTGACATGTTTAAAACACCTGTAATTTTTTTTTTTTTATATTTTTCCATGGTTAAATGCATTGATATGTTAAAATTACTCAAAATTGTTCATTTACAAAGGCACAGTGACACGTTTTGACTGTCATAAGCCAAAATTATGTTACACTCCAGACTCATGTACATTCATTAATTTAAATCAAAATATTTCAGCATTCATATTTACAACAATTAGTAGGGTTATTGGAAAATGAAAGCAAAACATTTTTCTACTTTCCAAATGAATTAATTTGTATGTAATGGTTGATTTTATTAATTTTTCTTATTTTTTCCTTCTGCTTAGATAAAAAAGGACTATTTTTCCACAAAATCTTCTTATATATTTATCAATAAATGACATAAATACCAATAATATTTCAGCAAGCCATGGTATTTTGACCTACCCCCATGGGAAATTGAACTACCCCCAGTTTATGTCATTTCTTGATATAAATCAATAAATCTGCCTTTATCTTATATAATTCTATCAAAATTTTCAATAAATTATAGGGAGGTGGTTGATTTTATTAATTTTTCTTATTTTTTTTTCTGCTGATAAAAAAGGACTATTTTTCCACAAAATCTTCTTATATATTTATCAATAAATGACATAAATACCAATAATATTTCAGCAAGCCATGGTATTTTGACCTACCCCCATGGGAAATTGAACTACCCCTAGTTTATGTCATTTCTTGATATAAATCAATAAATCTGCCTTTGTCTTATATAATTCTATAAAAATTTTCAATAAATTATAGGGAGGTGTCAATTTTCAAGGTGGCTGAATATACCGCAACTAAAAAATGACCCACGGATCAATTTACCGCAGGGGTCAAAATACCATACAGGGGGATCAATTTCCCATGGCGTGGGTCAATTTACCACGGCTAAAAATCGACCCGCCGGTCAAAATACCATATGACACCGGTACAATCACATTTACCTGAAATACTAATTACTGTGGATGTACTTTTATTTGCGGACATCAATTTTCGTGGTTTTCATAAATATCACTATTTCATGGGTACTTACATTTGTGGTTTCGAATTCTATCCATTAAAAATCTAGGGAAAACTGTATTTTGTTGGGAAGTTTAATTTCATGGTTTTAGTGAACCAAGAAATCCACAAAAATTGGAACACAAGGAACAATAGTACTTTAAAATTATTTTAGAATTGAGTAGCAAACATCATTAAACTGATTTCCTCGCTGGTGGCCATCTCAGACGAGCTGGAGACTTTTCAGACATATTCTTTTCAGAGGAACAACTTGTGACAAAATTTGCTTTCAATTGGCCCAGTAATTTCAGGGAAGAAGGTCTTTGAAATTTTCAAGTATGGTTCAATGTTAGAGGAAGTTTCCTACAGACTTGCTCGATACAATTTTTTGGCTTCATAGGAAATTTATGAGTGCTTTCCAATGTCCAATGTTAAACCATATTCCCTGCTGAATCTTGAATTTGATGCTGACTTGCTGGATACATTTTTCAAAGGAACAAAATAAAATGGTATAGTTGGCCATGATTAAAAGGTAAAAAACACAAAATGTACAAATTAAAAAACACATAAAAATGACAAAAATGGAAAGAGAGGGAGGGAAAACTGCTCAACGTCTGCCTTCTCTCGTCTTATCAATCTTCTTCTCTGTATTTAGCCTGGTAGTCCCCTAGTCGAAGGCCATAAAGGCCGAAACGTTGGGCAGTTTTCCCCATTTTATTTTGTTCCATAGTTAATTTGTGGCCATCGCACAACATATATATATTTTTACATTTTTCAAAGGGACCAACTTAAGACAGTTGTGAGGTTCCATATTCAAATTGGCTAAGTTGTTTCAGTGGAGAAATCTTTGAATGTGATTTCTCATGGGGTCTAATGTTAAATTGTTCCCATCTTTGATAAGGAAAGGACTTGCTCGACATATTTTTCAAAGGGGACCTTTTAACTACTTTTGAGACCCAGTATGGTTCCAACTGGCGCCCAGTAATTTCAGAGGAAAGATCAGATGGTAGAAATCTTAGTTTAGGTGTTGGCACATTAGACAACATCAATCATGAAGATAAATTGTAGTCCATTTAAAATTTAACCTCAATCTAAAATTGCTCTTGAAATACATTTTGTATAAGGCAAGATTACAATAAACTGTGGACACAGGATATGTCTTGCCCTCCCCAGGCATCGCTTGAATTTGCACAGTGACCTAGGACAGGAGCCATTATAATAAAATATGAGTCTTTAACTGTGTTAAAAACTTCCTTGCAAAATAACTTAATGTATTTATTCATGCATGACTGAGGGAAGAGGACCACTATCTGGACGCAATTCAGTAAGTATTCCTCAAGACGATTCTTCATGTCACATTATCAAGTGGCTAGGGCCACTGGTACATGCTGTACTAACTGTTTAAAAAAAAAACTTGAACTTGAGCATTCATGAATGACAAAGGGGCCAGGGCTACCATCTGGGCACGGAATTGGTATGTACTCCCAAACATTAGCAACTGCATGTCAAATATATTGTGGCAAGGACTGCTGGTGCAGGCTGAACTTACTGCTTGCTAAAAACTGTTCATGCATGATGAAAGGGTCAGGGTCACCATCTGGGTAGAATCAATTTGTACTCCCCAAGACACAACTGCATATCAAATATCAAGTGGCTTTAAGACTACTGGTGCAGGTTGTTAAAACTGCTTGCCAAACACTTAACGTGAACGTTCATGCATGACCAGGGGGCCAGGGCCACTATCTGGTATAACATCTGTATGTACTCCTCGAGATGCAACTGCTTGTCAAATATCAATTGGATAGGAGTACTGGTACAGGCTGTACTAACTGCTTGCTAAAAACTTAACATGACTAAGGGGTTGGAGCCATGAACTAATATACAAAGGATATGAAGTAAATGAACATGAGACCGTAACACATATGTTAACTCCTACTGCAATAAAACTCAATGAGCTGTATGGCCATTTCGGAAACTAATTCCTCATCAGAAGAACTAATACCCAAACAAAGGAAATCTACAATTTCTAAATGATTAAAATGCATAAAACCAAACGAAATAAGGAGGGATTTGAGTTGTACCAAGCTAATGCTAGTGCTCACCAAATTCTATGAAATTACATAAGCTTGTTCATTAGCAATAGCTTCCAATCATTGATGCCACGATTGACGCTGCTGCCAGAAACACTATCCCTAAGTCTTATTTTCGTGACTTTTCACCACAGGTGAGACTAAAACTTGACAAACAAAGGGCAATAACTCCTATATGTTTTCCTTAAAATTTTCTACAAAATTTCTAGGTGGGTAGGTCTTGATATGTTGAACATATTTCTACAATTTAAAGTTGACTTTTATGTCAGGTTTGCCAATTCTCACACAAAATGCACGAGAATGACACTTTCTCAGGGAGAATTTTTGGCATTTTCCTTGCATCTTTAGTTTTTCTGTTGAACTATGACTTTTTGGGTAAAGCTCCTGCATTAATTCACAAAAACTTGGCAGTACTGATTATTGATATGTCATAGTTTTATTGATGAAAATCATATATATAGAGCTGATACTGAACAGCAGCCAGTTATATACCCCCTTGGAAAATAAGTGTGTGTGGACACAATACAAGTGTGGTCACAGTAAAAGTGTGGACACAATACAGGTGTGGTCACAGTACAAATGTGGACACAATTCAAGTATGGACACAAAGATTTATTTATTCATTTTTTCCAAAAAATATTCAAAGACAAATTGTTACCCTTTCAAAATTTTAGGCAGTAACTATATTACTTCATGCACATCTTCAGGTAGAATACTACAACTGCATTACATTTCATCAAAATCACAACAGACATTAAAGAGGACATGCGCTGTCAAGGTACCTCCCCCCTCCCCCCTTTTTCAAGAAAATATTCAATGACGAACTATCTCTCCTTCAAAATTTCAGTCAGCAACCATATTACTTAATGCACATCCTCAGGTGTTATACTACAACTGGGTCATATTTCATTTAAGTCCAAGCACCTGTTTAATAGGACATGTGCTGACAAAGACCCTGCCTCCCCTTTTTCAAAAGAATAATCAAAGACGAATCATATACCGTTCAAAATTTCAAGCAGCAACTAAATATATAACTTCATGCACATCTTCAGGTTGTGTACTACAACTGTGTAACACTTCTTTAAAATCCATCACTGGTTCAAGAGGACATGTGCTGACAAGGTTCCTACCCCTTTTTTCAAGAAAAATATTCAGACGAATTATCTCCCTTTCAAAAATTTCGAACGGCAACCATATTACTTCATGCACATCTTCAGGTGGTATACTACAACTGTGTAACATTTCATTAAATTCCGAGCAGCTGTTTAGGAAGATAAGGTAATGGACAGACATGGGGATTTTTATATACCCCTAACTTTGTTTGCAGGGGTATGATCAAAAATATAAAAATCTTAAATTTTACGTAAAAAGGGCATTAACTCCAAAATGGGTAATAAGACTTTCTTCAAAATTGCTGGGAAGATAGATCATGTAATGCTGATCACTTAAACATAATGTCAGATTACTTATATCTGCAACTGTTATGAGTTATTTGCCAAAGAAGCAATTTACCCTATGAGCTATGATTAGTAACAGCAGGTCATGTTGTTTAGTCCTCATAATAATTGAACCTTATTTTGAATCTAGATACTCTGTTACTGATTCATGCAAAGTTTGGTTAAAATTGGTTTTTTGGTTCCGATACTACAGGAGCAAATTTTTGCAAAAGTTCATGACGGTCAATGGACACTAGGGGATGGTATAGCTCACCTGGCCTAAAAACAAGTTAAGTGACCTTTTGATTTTTAATAAAATTTTGGAGTGCGCTTTATGATCTTTCAAGAACAGAACTAGAAAATGTGTCTGTAAGCCACGGATGCCCCGCCAATAAATTTATCGCAAAACCTGAACTCATAATTTGACCGAAGTCATTCATGCATAAAATGTAGGTCATCGACACCCAATTGTTAGTGAAACGGGTAGTTCTTCAATAGATGGATGTTTCAGTGAAATATCATGATGCTCCAATACATAGTCGTTGAAAAACAGACTAAAATGCAAAAGTTAATGAAAGTCACTGAAGCGTAAAATGTAGGTTGTCAATGATTTGGGTTGTACTCATCAAGGTAATTATTTTGATGAAACATCATTGTCTTGTAATGTGTAGTTGTTGAGAAATGGACTTTAACACAAAACTTAACCTAAGTCACTGAAGCATAAAATGTAGGTCAAAGGCACCTAATTGTCAATAATTTTGGTAGTACTCATCAAGGTAATTATTTTGATAAAACATCATTGTCTTATAATGTGTAGTTGTAGAGAAATGGACTTTAACACAAAACTTAACCAAAGTCACTGAAGCGTAAAATGTAGGTCAAAGCCAACTCATTTTCAATGATTTAGATAGTACTCATCAAGGCAATTAATTTGATGAAACATCATTGTCCTATAATGTATAGTTGTTGAGAAATGGACTTTAACGCAAAACTTAACCAAAGTCACTGAAAGGTAAATTGTAGGTCAAAGCCACCTAATTGTCAATGACTTTGGTAGTACTCATCAAGGCAATTAATCAGATGAAGCATCATTGTCCTATAATGTGTAGTTGTTGAGAAATGGACTTTCACACAAAACTTAACCAGAGTCACTCAAGCATAAAATGTAGGTCAAAGAGTCAAACTACCTAGTGAACTCTGTAGTACTATCAAATATCTACCTACTGGCCTACTATTATTGTTCTACCTCTTACAGTTTCTGAGAAATGTACCTTAATGCAAAACTTAACCGGATGTACGGACGTACGTTCATACAGTCGTATGGACGTACGTCCGTACGGTCGTATGGACGGAAGGACGGACAAGGGTAACACTATATGCCCCTTCCACATTCGTGGGTGGGGCATAAAAATTAGAAATTAGAAATACTAGTAACTCAAACTCATTGTCAACAGGAATATACTTGGACTGCGAATTTCCTACATCTCATTTTTGCAAATATTCTGCACCCATTCTTTTATGATCCAATTATTCATACCTGACAAACATGTATTTATATTTTTCATCTGAATTTCAATCATAATTACCATTTTGGAGAAGAAAAACATAAAATACTTTTTTTCAAAGGGAGATACTTAAGTAATTCATTTCACATGTGTTGATTTCTGGAGCAAATTATTTCGTTTTTTTTCCCTTTATTTACCAAAAATACTTAAAATGGGTCATTGTTTCTATATAGATATATCTCACATCCTAAAACATTATTGTAAGTTGATAATAATACTTTATGACCAAATATCTGAAAACATAATCTTTTGTAAAAAATAATCATAGTCTTTGACCTCAAACTATTCATAACAAGAATATGTGTCTAACAGACACAATGCCCCACCTCACAGCTGTTTTGAACAATGGTATATCCCCCTTTTTCCATGATCAGTGAAGCATGAGGTTGATTGTATTGGTAAATATTTTAAAATTTTGTTTACTTATATCCTAATGTATATCTGTATAAAGTGTCATGATAAAAGCATACATCCTTCACACAAAAAAAAAACTTTAACCTGAGAGTAAACCCCATACTACCCCCATTTTTTCCATGATCATTGAAGCATGAAGTTAGTAACATGGATAAAGTTTTATTATGAATTTTGTTTAATTAGATGCTAATGTGTATTTTTATAAAGTTTAATAATAATAGCATACATCCTTCACATATAAAAAAGCTTCAACTTGAGGGAAAACCTCATACTATCCCCCTTTTTTCCATTATCATTGAAGCATGAAGTTGGTAGCATGGATGAATTTTTATCATGAAATTTATTTAATTAGACACTAATGTGTATTTATGTAAAGTTTCATGATAATATCATACATCATTCAAAGAAAAAAAACTTAAACCTGTGGGTAAACCTCATACTATCACGCTCTTTCCGCGTGATCAGTAAAGCATGAATTTGGTTGCCAGGGCAACATTTTATTATGATTTTTGTTTAATTAGATGCTAATGTGTATTTATATAAAATTTAATGATAATTGCATACATCCTTCACAGAAAAAAAACTTCAACCTGTAGGTAAACCTCATATTATCACATTCTTATTCCATGATCAGTGAAGCATGAAGTTGGTTGCAAGGGTAACATTTTATTGTGATTTTTGTTTAATTAGATGCTAATGTGTATTTATATAAAGTTTAATGATAATAGCATACATCCTTCACAGAAAAAAAACTTCAACCTGTGGGTAAACCTCATACTATCACACTTTTTTCCAGTGATCAGTGAAGCATGAAGTTGGTTTCCAGGGTAAAATTTTATTATGATTTTTGTTTAATTAGATTCTTATCTATATTAACATAAAGTATAATGATAATAGCATACATCCTTCACAGAAAAAACTTCAACCTGTAGGTAAACCTGGCTTGGGACGGACGGACGGACGAACGGACGGACGGACCGGAACACTATATGCCCCCTACTTTCGTAGGCGGGGCATTAAAATAAACAACATTCCTGTGATAAGTAAACTTTTCCAGCTGTTTAACCAATTATTAAGTTTGATTGCACCAGTGGAGTTGTAAAACGATTTGTTTAACAATCATTCACTTCTTGTCCTGCAATAGGGGACTTTCTAGATAGGAGCTCTTGTGAAAAAGAAGGTAGAAATAAATTCCTCCACTGCCAGTTAGCCCGAATAACTAGACTCCTGACCTATTTAATAATATATACCTCCTAATAAAACAAACTATTTATTAAATTGAACTGATATAACTTTTCCAACATGACAACTGTACTAACAGTGTTTTGTAACTGAAACACTCTACATGTACTGTATAACAAAGGTTGTCGGCCACTAGCAGCCAGATATACCCGTATCGCATCTCATTGAACCCTGATTGTCCTGAATCAAAATAGTAATTGGAAAGTTAAGTGGATGTAAACACAATGAAATAATTCTCAAGAAATAACTTTTCAGGAGACCTTTAGAGAAATTGAATTTAAACACTTGAAAACAACTTCTCTAGAAGATTACAATGAGAAAAAGTCCCTCTCCAACAGTTTTTTTTACTATATCTACCTTTTGAATTATTTCTTATGAAAAATTGTCCAAGACTAAAAGATCATTGCAGAAAGAATCAATAAAAAGTCAAAATCAAATTATCTCCCCCTTCATGGATTCAATCAAATTATCTCCCCTTTATGGATTCAGACAATAATTTCGTTCCTACGTGTACATCTCCATATAGTGTCCTTCCTTTGTGAAATGTTTCATCAAAATCCTTCAGGTGGTTTCAGAGCCGTTGCCCTTATGAGGTAATCTGTGCAGACGGAATCAACAAAAACTCAAATTATTTCCCCTTCCTGGTTTCAAACTATAATTATACACCATCATGCACATCTCCATATAGTTTCCTTCCTTTGTGCAAAGTTTCATAAAAATCCTTCAAATGGTTTAAGAGGAGCTGTGCTTACCAGGTAATCTGTGCAGATGGAATTGATGAAAACTGAAAGTCAAATTATCTCCCATTTCTGGTTTTGGGAAATAATTATATTCCTAAATGCACATTTCCATATCACGTCCTTCATTGGTGTAAAGTTTCATCAAAATCATTCGAATGGTTTATGAGGAGTTGCACTGATAAGAAGTGTGGGCAGACAGAAAGGGTGATTTTATATACCCCCTGGACTTCCTTTGTGGGGGTATAACTAGAGAAACAATTTACCTAAGGTGCTTCAAAATGATTTCTTACTTAGTCGTAAGTCTTACTGGGAAGACATGTGTGGCCTACACAATAGCTTTTGACTGATTTTTTTTTTTTAAAATATGCTGTATTTAAAATGTGCTTTTTTGTCTACAGTGGCATAATTATCTCTGGGATATTAAAATTGGCCATTTTCTAAGTAGAATAAGTCTACAAACTGATATTCCATGCTAAATTACAGAAGCCTGGTAAATGTGGTTTCAGAGAAATATATGACAGAAATTTTCAAGACACAAAAAAACTCTAGAATGTGTCTTTAAGACACAGATGCCCCGTCAAAAAATTTATCGAAATTGATTACCAAAGTCAATCATGCAGAATGGGTAAGAGACCAACTTATGTTGATAAATAAATCAACATAACTGATAGATCCATATTATGTAAAATTCGAACTAGTTCCCATCAGTTAATGATTGAAAAGGAAGACATTTAAATATTTTTAACAAGAAGCTCTCAGGAGCCTGTATCACTCACCTGGGCCACGGCTGACATATGCAGTTAAAATAGTCCCAATGTTTTAAGGGCATTATTTTCAAATTTGTTAATAGACATTGATGTTATATTACTATGTTCGAGACTAGCAGCTATTTTGGATAGGGTGCACTTCTTTTGGCCAAGTTTGGATCCAATTGGCCCAGTAGTTTCAGAGGAGAAGATCTTTGAATGTCTTTTCCTATAGGGTCCAATGTTAAAACTATGATCCCTGCTGGTGGCCATCTTGGATATAGCGCGGATCTGAAAAACAACTTTTTTGCAGGGGACCATCTAAGGACTATTGTGGCCAAGTTTGGTTTCAATTGGCTGAGTAGTTTCAGAGGAGAAGATCTTTGAAAGTTTTTTTCCATAAGGTCCAATGTTAAAACTATGATCCCCACTGGCAGCCATCTTGGATAAAGCACGGATCTGAAAAACAATTTTTTTGCAGGGGACCATCTAAGGACTATTGTGGCCAAGTTTGGTTTCAATTGGCTCAGTAGTTTCAGAGGAGAAGATCTTTGAATGTCTTTTTCCATAGGGTCCAATGTTAAAACTATGATCCCCGCTGGCGGCCATCTTGGATATAGCGCGGATCTGAAAAACAACTTTTTTGCAGGGGAGCATCTAAGGACTATTGTGGCCAAGTTTGGTTTCAATAGGCTGAGCAGTTTCAGAGGTGAAGATCTCTGAATGCCTTTTTCCATAGGGTCCAATGTTAAAACTATGATTCCCGCTGGCGGCCATCTTGGATAAAGCACGGATCTGAAAAACAACTTTTTTGTAAGGGACCATCTAAGGACTATTGTGGCCAAGTTTGGCTTTAATTGGCTCAGTAGTTTCTGAGGAGAAGATCTTTGAATGTCTTTTCCACATAGGGTCCAATGCTGAAACTATGATCCCCGCTGGCGGCCATCTTAGATATAGCGCAGATCTGAAAAACAATTTTTTTTGCAGGGGACCATCTAAGGACTATTGTGCCCAAGTTTGTTTTAATTGGCTCAGTAGTTTCTGAGGAGATCTT
>MJUU01049965.1:42185-62621 GCA_002080025.1 Modiolus philippinarum
ATTGTGGCCAAGTTTGGTTTCAATTGGCCCAGTAGTTTCAGAGAAGAAGATCTTTGAATGAAAAGTTTACGCCGGACGGACGACGGTCGACAGACGACAGACGGACGGACGACAGACGAAAAGTGATGGCAAAAGCTCACCCTGGCTCTAGCCAGGTGAGCTAAAAAGGACAGATTGTGTCCACTTTGCAATTCCAATATTGAAGATGAATATCACCTTTTTATTTAATTGCAGTGGTTATGAAATCCAGCGAACTATATTTGAAAATAAGATAACAAATCAATATAAATTCTTTATGAAAATTAATAATAAAGAAAAATTAAATATAATTATAAATAGCAACTGTGTTCAAATTCTCAAAATGTCTTCTAATTTCATATCTGACTGCTTAGAATATAGAAAAAGTAGAGCTCAATAATAATAAATGTTATGACATTCATGATTATATGGTTTATTATCATACATTTCATTTGTTATTAACTGTCACATGTTATATTGGCCCTAACCACTTATTATAATTGAGTTTGTGCTAATAAAAATATTTGTATTTGTATTTGTATTTGCATAAACATAAATTCATAGTCACTTAACTGTGATGGAATCATCAGTAAATACCATTACATAACAAGAGTGGACCCTTACAGATGTCTCGCCCGTCCCTGCTTGGTCACTAAAACAGTCATGTACTTCTCAAGAGCAACCTACAATCCAAATATTATTATCTTACCATTTACAGAAATCCAGAAACTATTCTAATCAGAAAAACTTAACTATGTTCACTAAACCATGAAATTGAGGTCAAGGTCAAAAGCCATAAGGCAGACATGAAGTTGCATGTTTTGTTGATTTGTTGATGTACTTGTTTTATATATTCAGTTAAAAGCTCTTAAGAGCTTATGTTTTATGTTATTTTACATGCCGAATTGAAATAAAGTTTTACTTACTTACTTACTTACTTAGACTGACATGTTCTAACCAAGACCAAGCTATATACCAAATATCATTGACCTATAGCTTGAAGTTATTGAGAAACAGACGTAAGCAAAAAACTTAACCTGGTCACTGGACCGTGAAATTGAGGTCAAGGTCAAAAGCCATATGGCAGACTGACATGTACTAACCAAGACCAAGCTTTATACCAAAAATCATTGACCTACAGCTTGTAGTTATTGAGAAACTGACTTCAGCAAAAAAAACTTAACCTGGTCACTGGACCGTGAAATTGAGGTCATGGTCAAAAGCCATATGGCAGACTGACATGTACTAATCAAGACCAAGCGATATACCAAATATCACCGATATATCACTTGTAGTTAATTGAGACATGGACTTCTAGAGAATGTGTCTATAAGACATAGACGCCCGCAAATACATTTATTGCAACAGATTAACTGAAGTCAATCATTCATAAAATTAGTTCCCTGTCACTGAATTGTGATGAAATGCAAAATTTAATTAAAGTCATTCGACCATAAATGTCATGGACATCCAATTGTTGGTGAAATGGGCAGATCTTCTTTAGATGAATGTTACAGTGAAATATCATGATGCTACAATACATAGTCCTTGAGAAGTAGACTAAAACGCTCAACTAAACCAAAGTCACTGAATCGTAAAATCTAGGTCAAAGTTAGCTAATTATCAATGATTTGGGTAGTACTCATCAAGGCAATTAATTTGATGAAACATCATTGTCTTCTAATGTGTAGTTCGTAAGAAATGGACTTAAATGCAAAAGTCATTGAAGCGTAAAATGTAGGTCAAAGTCACATTATTGTCAATGATTTGGGTAGTACTCCTCAAGGCAATTAATTTGATGAAACATCAAGGCCTCATAATTTGTAGTTGTTGAGAAATGGACTTTAATGCAAAACATAACCAAAGTCACTGAAGCGTAAAATGTAGGTCAAAGCTACATAATTGTCCATGATTTGGGTAGAACGGATAAAGGCAATTAATTCCATGAAATATCATTGTCTTATAAGGTGTAGTTCTTGAGAAATGGACTTTAACAGAAAAACTTAACCAGAGTCACTCAAGCATGAAATGTAGGTCAAAGAGTCAAACTACCTAGTGAACTCTGTAGAACTATCAAATATCCAACCACTGGTCTATTAATATTGTTCTGCCTCTTACAGTTTCTGAGAAATGTACTTAAACTCAAAACTTAATCGGACGTAAGGACGTACGGTCGTACGGACGGAAGGACGGACTAGGGTAACACTATATGCCCCTTCCACATTCGTGGGCGGGGCATAAAAACTTAACCTGGGTACTGGACTGTGACATTGAGGTCAAGGTCAAAAGCCATATGACAGACTGACATGTACTAACCAAGACCAAGCTATATACAAAATGTCATCTACTTCTAGCTTGTAGTTTTTGAGAAACTGACTTAAGCAAAAAAACTTAACCTGGTCACTGGACTGCGAAACATAGGTCAAGGTCACATGATTTTGGGTCTGACAGAGAGGGTTCGCCATAAGCTACCTATGGACCAAATATAAAGTTCCTACATCAAAGGCTTCTATATAATAACTTGAGTATACGCCGCCATCGTCATACTTTGCTTGCCTATGTCTCGCTTTCCACGACTTTCCTTGCGGGCCTGACAATGACAGTTGTGTAGTTATTGAGTATGGATCTAAGACACAAAATTTACCATTAGTCACTCAAGCGTAAAAATGTGATCAAAGACACTTAATTGTCCTTGATTTGGATAGTAATCATCATTCATCCAGTTGATTTATTTGATGCAACACCATTGAGATATAGTATGTTTAGTTGTTGAGAAATGGACTTAAATGCAAAATTTAATAAAAGTCACTCAAGCATAAAATATAAGTCAAAGCCACCTAATTGTCAATGATTTTCGGTAGAACTTATCAAGGCAATTAATTTGATGAAACATTATTGTTGTATAATGTATAGCTATACAGAAATAGACTTAAATGCAAAATTTACAAAAGTCACTCAAGCATAAAATATAAGTCAAAGCCACTTAACTGTCAATGTTTAGGGTAGTCCTCATTAAGGTAATTAATTTGATGAAACATCACATTGGTACAATGTGTAGTTATAGAGAAAAGAACTTAAAACACAAAATTTAACAAAAGTCACCCAAGGGTAAAATACGGCGGTAAAATACCGGTCAAAGCCACCTAACTGTCAATGTTTTGAGGCAATCAATTTGATGAAACATCATGTTGGTATAATGTGTAGTTGTTGAGAAATATACTTAAACACCACATTTAACAAAAGTCACTGAAGCGTACAATGTAGGTCATGGACCCCTAATTGTTTGTGAATCTCACAGTACTAATCAAGGAGCATGTCCTGATGTAATATTATCAAAATACTACGAGAGGTTGCCAATATATGGACCTAAATGCAAAACTTAACGTCAGGACGGATGGACGAAAGGATGGACGGACGGACAAGGGTAAATCTATATGCCCCTTCCACATTTGTGGCAGGGCATAAAAATTCTCAATTCCATCAAACAGGAAGTGGGCATGAGATATTCCAAACTGTTACATAGTATATGTCCAAATATTGATACTCCTCGTTGAATCGCAGAATTAAGGCTGTGATACTAGTATGTGGTTCCTGATAAATATGACCGAAATTTTAAAGACACCTAAAAAATTCTTAGGGGATGACCATTTGATTCTGAGGGGGGGGCCTGGCAAATTTTGTCGAGTCAGATTATTTATTTTCAACATTTTGCGGGTCAGAAAATTTATTTTTCGCCGCTCCGCAGCGAGATTATTTATTTTCTATATACTGTATTAAAGAATCTAGGGCCAGATTATTTATTTTTTTTATTTTCTGGGTGGATGAGGCCAGATTATTTATTTTCATGTTTTTCAAGGCCAGAATATTTATTTACAAAATCTGCCAGGCCCCCCCTCTCCCCCCTCAGAATCAAATGGTCGTCCCCTTATTTCCATCCATTGAGAAGTTGGCATAGGAAAAGATCCAATTTTCTAACAAGGTTAGGGCCCATACTGATAACCAATGCAAAATTGCAGAAGCTGTGATATATGGTTCCTGAGAAAACTTTGAATGAAGTTTTTTGCAATTCCGACAATAATGGATGCAAGACGATGAATAGTGATCCCTATATGTTGCCACTGCTTGAATGCAGGCCCCACACTAAATCACCATTAGCTCAACCATGTTCATTTAATTCATGTTCCCACTGGATCTATTGATATATTGACATTTTTGTCTAATATAAGACCTTTTCTTGGTGACAAACAAAACTTGGAAGTACTGTATTCTCTTACTGTTACATGTAGATAAGTGGTAAAATACCAACAAGCCTTTCTAATCAGCACAGTAACAGATTTTCTAAATTGTTTAAACAATTATCAACAAAACTTTTTTTTCAAACAATAATTATCAACAAAAACTTCTTTCAAGCAATATCATGCACTTCTTGTTCTTTGTTCTTTTTGGATGGTGAAGGGCCACCATCATCAGATTCATCTGCATGATTTATAAAGTCTTCTTTATAATACACAATAGAAAACTTTCCTTTCACTGATTTAGAATCCTTAAATTTATCAAAGTTTTCTAACAAAACCTTTTCAATATTTGAGAAAAAATTGTAATTTTTATCAACATCAGCAGAATTTTGCTCTTGCTCACTGTTGGACAACATTGTCTCTTCATCCTGACCAACCTCCTTTACACAGACTTTATCATCTGACACAGTCTTGTCTGGAAAAGTGTCCACCTGTTTACCCATTCCATAACTGTGTTCTGTTAAAGATGATACTGTTAAGGTATTTTCACCATTTGTACTCTCTATTTCTTGAAGTGAAGTGTTCATTTCATTTTCCACAGCTGTCTCACACTCAGTAAGTTGCATTGAAGTGTTCATCAAAGATACTCCTTGAGTAACATCTCCATCACTAACATCATTACTATCTCCTGTATCATCAACGAAAAAGTCAAGAGGTTTAATTTTGAGGGATTTCATTGAAGGTTTAAAAGGATAAATTCCTGTTTGCCTGAACAGACTTTGCAGACTTTCTGCAGACAAGCCATTAATATAGCTTTTCATTGCAAGTCTAGATACGTTGTGTTCTGTTATGATCCTTGAGGACTTCCCTCTTGTATATTTAGCACATTCTGTCTGAAATATTTTGTCAAATGTACCAAAGCAGCTGATTTCATTGTCATCATCTGAGGCGATCAGCAGGAAAATTATATTTTCTTTCTCTGTCCACTTGATGAGGTCTGGAGAAACGTACAATTTGTTTTCGTCACATAGAAGTAAAACGGGATTATCAGCTGACCTTTCAGGAATAAATTTGCTAAAATGTTCCTTCACATAAGTGAAAAAAATATCTTCATTGACATTACCATTTGGAGAAATATTACCTGAGGCTCCAGGTGTTCTGTCTTTGAGACAAACTGATTTCATTTTATCACCAGAGAATATAAAATATGGAGGAATATGGTTGCCTATGCCATTGCCACATCCAATCACGGACATGATTCTATGGTCTGGTTGGTCCTCGTCCTGTTTATTAACAACATGAGGCATTCTTGCAACAGGCACAAACAAAACTTTATCATCAACAAGATAAATTCTCTCTGGTTTCTCTTTAAATTTATACTTGGCCATAATTTGTCCAAGTTCCTTCTCTTGTTTTTTTATTTGTTCTACTGCAGGTTTTGAAAATCCAGAGAAAGTTCTTCTACCTGTGGACATTCTTGGTTTATTCAATTGTAAATCTGGCCATCTTTGTAAGAAACCTGTGTACCATTTATTTGATAAGGTATTTTCTCTATCCCTTAAACCAAGATAGACTGCAAACTCAGAAGCAATATTAACCATTTCACTCCGTCCATATTGATATCCATTGGCAGAAGCAAATTTAAAATGGTTTGCCAACTGACACTCTTGTTCTGTTGTAAATAATGGAGGACTTCCTGATTTCCATTGCTCTATAGATATCTGTCCTGAAACTCTATCTCTCAGTGAAGACTTAGGTACATTGAACTCTTTAGCTGCTTGACAAACTGATTTCTTTCCTATTTTAACAGCATTATAGGCTTCTAACATATCAGACTGTGTGTAATTTCTGTACTGACATCTTCTTCCCTCCTTAAAATATAAAGAATATGTTGCAATTCAAGTGATAAATTCGCATGGTAAGAACAATTTAGAATTCTTCTTGAGAAATATCACTTAATGTGCCCAACATATGGTACATGTATGCTAATACAATATACAACAGACAAATATGGAGTAATTCAAACATCATGATACAAGCACAACACATTATATCTCAGCATTATATACCTTGTACAAAGTGACTGTGGACAATAATTTGGATGTCCACATAAAATGAGTGGACATAGTAAATTAAAACTATTGCACTCATGGACTAGAATCAGTAGAAGCACAAACAATGTTAGGGCAATCTTCCAAACACTTACATCAAGACATTTTGCTCTAAAGAGCCTGACACCTGGACAATGGCTTTAAGATAATGTGAAATGTCACATTATATTAATTGCCACTGATTGAGCACCTTGAATGAGAAATGAATATTATCAACACATTTGTATTGGGGACTACTTGTACCAATGCAGTTTAATGACAAAGTTTGGCTGTATTTGGTCTCTTGGTTTCGAAAGATTTCTATATGTATGCTTTTTTTTAAACCTTTGGCAATCATCATAGACGAGATACAAACACAAAAATTAACTAGAGGTGTTGCTGAATGGCAACAATTATGCCCCCGCTCATTGAACCCTGATTCAATATGGAAAGTGCAAATTTAAGCGTGTGTTGGCACAATACAGGTGTTGACACAGTACAAGTATGGACACAATGATATGCCTCCCCTTTTCCAAAATATATAAAAGGGAAGTTCTGAGCCCGAAAATCAATTCTGTGGGTGCTAGGCAATCTTCCTGTAAAGTTTTATCCATTTTCAGGCACTTTGATTTTTCCCGCCTTTTTCCAGTTTCCATAGCAACGGCAGCCATTTTGAAAATTTTGAGACCTAAAATCATTTCTATGGGTGCTAGACATCCTTCTTGTAAAGTTTCATCAAATTTGGGGCACTTTGAATTTTCCCGCCTTTTTTTCAGTTTCCATGGCAACCGTGGCCATTTTGAATATTCCAAAAGATATGTGTGTGTGCACATCTACTTATTGTAAGTTAGATTCCTTTGAAGTAGTTGGAATTTGCAAACTTTCTAAAAAACATGAATAGTTGTGCTTTTCATTCGTACGCACAGTAAGTCGGACGGACGAACGGACGAACGACAGACAAACGGATGGACAGACAAGGGTAAAACAATATGCCCCCCGACTTTTCGTCACGGGGGCATAAAAACTTTGTAAAGGTCAACCTCAGGACTATTATTGTCAAATTTTGTTAACATTGNNTTCAGAAGAAAAGATCTTTGAATGCATTTCCCATAGGGTCCAGTGTTAATCTTTGATCTACATATCTTTCACTATTGTGGCCAAGTTTGGTTTGGTTATAAATGTCTCAGCAGTTTCATAGGAGAAGATCTCTAAATGTGTTTCCCCTATGGGTCAATGTTAAACATTTTCTGGTTGGAGGCATCTGTGTGAATCTGAAGTACATTTTTGAATGAGACCAACTAAAGCTTAAGGACTGTTGTGGTCTAGTTAGGGTTACAATTGGCCCAGTTAATAATAAGAAAAGGTCTCTTATGTTTTTTGAGTTTCAAAGAAAATGATCTCTTAATATGTTTTAAGTTTCATAGGAAAATATCTCTAAATGCATGTATGTTCTCCCATAGGTCCAATGTTAAAACTGTTCACTGTTGCCGGTGTAAGATGGTATTGGCCCTCGCTCTAAATCGACCCACTAGTCAAAATACCATTGAAAATGACCTGTGGTTAATTTCTCTGCATAGGATTTTGACCAGCGGGTCACTTTTCAAAAGGGGAGGTGCACATCTTCAATGTGTCCAGAACAATTAACTGTGCAAAGTTTCAAAAGTATCGGGTAAAAGTTGTCTGAGTTTCAGATTACACAAACTTGGTACCCCCATAGCGTTACAGACGGACGGACAGAGTCCAGCAGCTCATAGACCTGCAGTCACCGTTGGTGACCCAGGTAAAAACTCTGGAAACCTATATTTTTCAAAATTTCACTAAGTCAAAGGGCCATAACTCTGTACAAAATCAACTGACTGGAACCAAATTCGAACTTGATCTGTCTCTCACCTAGATCTACTCATATACCTAATTTCAAATCAATATGTCAAGCATTTACAGAAAAAATCTCCAAAAACCTATATTTTTTAAAATTTCACGAAGTCCAAGGGCCATAACTCTGTACAAAATCAACCGACTAGAACCAAATCAAACTTGATCTGTATCTCACCTAGATATACAAAATATCAAATCAATATCATGTCAAGCGGTTACAGAAAAAAACTCAGGAAACCTATATTTTTCAAAATTTCACTAAGTCCAAGGGCCATAACTCTGTACAAAATCAACGGAACGGAACCAAAATCAAACTTGATCTGTATCTCACCTAGATATACTCATATACCAAATATCAAATCAAGCAGTTAAAGAAAAAAATCTCCGGAAACCAAAAAGTTAACGGACAGACGGACGGACGGAGGGTTTATCGGCAATTTGTACGAGTTTCCTTTAACCTACAGAGAATGATAATTCCAGTATCACCGAACTGGACATTATCACGAAATTATTAGGTCACTATGAATGCGTCACGTGCGGGTTGCTAAGCTGACGTCATGTTTTGTACTATTTGTCGTGTACATATGCGTAAGACAGTGAATGAAGAATGCACTTAAATTATTGCAATAAACAATAGATTATCTTTGCTTAAATAGAAATTTCAGTTTAATTCAATTATTTTAGAGTTCTGTTTATCATTTTGTAAATTACCGATATAAGAAATATACGAAATTTTGTTTTTGATACGGACTTTATCACGGCGTAAAGCATCAAGCTCGCCCTGACGGGCTCACTTGATACTGGCCGTGATAAAGTCCGTATCAAAAACAAAATGTCCTATATTCCATATATATTATAACACGTCCGTCTTTCAACAGGCGTATAAAAAGGGCATATTCTTATATATTATACCAAGAACTGACACTGAGTGGGGAATAGGTCAAAATACCCTAGGTGGCCGAGTGGTCTAGGGAGCTGGACATAGTGCAGGTGGTGTTGCCATAGATGACAACAAGCAGGGCTTCAAATCCAACCGAAGACCTTGCTGGATATTCCGATGTTAACAGATTTAAAAGATGATTTTCATCACTGTTGGCATTCGGAATCATATATCCTACCTTTGCAGCTCACCTTACCAACACATTATCATTCATATTAATCCATTTTCTCTCGGTAAATATTAAATATGCTTAACATTTTTTTAGAAATAAAGACTGCGAGAAATATAAACAAAACAACTTTATTGCAGGGTTATTGCATGAATATTGAGGGATATTATCCATAGTAGAATTTAATATTGCACGACCTTACAAGCGTAATATATATTCAACAAGGTGAAAATTTATTGAACGCTAACTTTTGGTTGCTTCAAGGCTTAAATACAACAATAAAAGCATTGTTCCTTTGCTTGTTTTTTCTACCATGTATTTGTAGAGAATTTGTCTCATATGCATTTACTCCATATCTTTTCATTCACCATTAAGGAAATATTGTACATTGTATTGCTATACAATAATAATGTAGGTGGTATACATGTATTTATTACTGTATGACTGCAAATGTAGATACTAGTATGTCAAAAATGTGGGTGGATCAGTTGATTATGTTTGTTTGTTCGTTTTTTTGTATTTTTGTATTTGCATTTTGTTTTGTTTATTTCATTTTCAAAATTTTTTTTATTCATTTTTTTGTAAAATATTTCGTTACTAGAATGATTTAAAAATGATCAAAGATATGGTTGAAAGTATTGTTTTACTTTGCAATATTAAGTTTGGGGAGGGGTCTTCTTGAACACTTACTGAAAGATGAAAAAACTGGAGAGCAAAATAAAAATGAAAGATACTGCTGTGGTTTTTATCTCGAATGGAGAGATGTTAATATGACAAGAAAAAAATCACGTGATGCTTCAAGCCTATTAACAGCTCTAAAAGATGATCTTCATGCTTCCGATAAAATGTAGTGCGCAAGTTTCTTTCAAAATTGTATACATTGTGTATTTAAGTTATATATCTTCATTTTCTTGAGTTGAATACGGTGTTGTTATAGTAAACTTAAAACAATATGCATGTTTATCAAATAACTCGTTTTTTTATATTGCATCTCGGATCAATGAGCCTGCTGCCGCACAGTAATTTGTCAAAGATGAAAACAACGTTTGTTAACCTATGACATGTGTATTGCATATATTTATAGCAATGAAATCAACATGCATACGAAATCACACAATCCGATAATTTTCACGTATTGCGGAATAACTTAATACATACAGACGTATGCAGCAGTTCTTTGGATAACTACGAAGTTTTGCCATGTGTAGATTTTCAGGGCTTTAGAGTTTCAGCTCCATCGGAGTTTTGAGTCAAATGTTGTAAAACCTAATGTTTATATCAGTTAAGAGAAAGGATAAAAGGTAGTATTAAGTCACAAATGATAACGACCCGTCAATGGGCCATATGAATAATGATAGCTATCAGAAATGAGACCCTTTCATGAATACGACCGTTTGTGCGCTTGATTTAGACACACAGCGAAACGAATCCTGAAACAAAAAGAGAATAGGGGATAAAACAAATAAACAAGTTATATGTACCGTACCCGCTTGTTCATTATTTTATAGAGGCGTGAAAAGAGTCGATTTTAATCCTTGTCAAAAGGGAATTGTGTATTTTACTGTTCATTCTTTTCAATTCAGTTGTATTCTGCTTTGCCTCCTTCATTGATAGGAAGTGCATGTGTCAATTCAATATGTACTTATTTGTTCCTTTGTTAGTGTATCGAGATAAGTTTTCAAAATATATAGTTTGTCCATGACATTAACATAATGATAAACTGGTCATTGTCGATATAAAATGTTCTTCGCATAGTGGTATTTACTACTACAGCAAAAATAACCTCACCTATACAGCTCGATCATTTCTTGCTGTCTTGATGAATACAGTTATCCCATGTGCAGTCCATAATATTCTTTCAAGACCAGTATATTAGGTAATTTAGCATAAATATCAGACTTTAAGTACAGCTATTTGTAAGAACCAGGCAGGGGGTGATTCATGCCCCCCTCAGAATTTCATGATATTTTGAAGTTTAACATAGATAAGTATAAAACAAAATTTTTTACAATTATTTTTTCCATATCATGCATCGTTGCCATGGTAACCATTGGCAAATTTTGACAAATAAACAGGCCAAAAATAGCTGAAAAAAATAAAGAAAATGGCCATTTTTTTTATTATCATCAGTTAATAAACATAGATTATATTTTTAATACCATATAGTTTTCAGTTTGCACATGACTACAAGTAAAATCTTATTTTATAATTGCTCTTTCAAAAAAGCCTTACTGTGATAAAATTCTGCCATCTTGAATTATGCTAGAAATAAGCATTTTCTCATTTTTTGGAGAAAGCTCAATTTGACCAATTTTCTTGACAATAGGTACATATGTATGGAATAGTTATTGAAGTGAAAAGTTAAAGTTACGAAGTTTTCAAAAAATTATTGTTTTTTTTTTTTCAAATTTTTTTTTTTTGTTGCCATGGAAACAAAAAAGGGCGGATTTCATGTAGAATCTAAACCACAAGCCATTTGATTGCTTTTAAGTAGTCCAGCATGTGTTTTCATATTTTATACTAATAATGGAGAAATAAAGGAAAAACAATCATGCGTTTTTTTCCATAACAACAGATTTATGGCCTAAGCAACCAGCCGTTATTCTAAAAATTTAAGCATGAAAACAGCATATTTAGCTGCTTATTTTTCCTAGTAAAAAGTCAGATATGTTTTTCTTATTCCTGACTCAAATACAGTGGTAATAAAGAAATTCCACAAAATTTAGTTTAATAGGTCCCTAGCAACACGCATTTTCTTGTTTTTGATAATGGATTAACAAACTAAGCGACCAGCCTTTTATAACTATTTCATTAAGAAAATGGTAAATTAAGCTCCTTACTTTTTCTCACTAAGAAATGTAATATAATTTGTTTTAAACTCACCTGACCCAAAGGGTATTGCCATCACTGGGTGTCCGTCATCTGTCTGCTGTCCGTTAGCTTTTCACATTTTGACCTTCTCTGAATCCACTGAGGCAAATTCAATCAAACTTTATACAGGAATGATGTTTGGAAGGTCTTTTACAAAGATTGACGGGTGTCACTAGTGGAGCAGGACATGCTTACCCTTCCGGAGCACCAGATGTCACTCCCGATTTTCATGGGAGTTCACACTATGAGTGCCTTAGTTCATGATGTCATCTTTTTATTCAATGCATTTTGGCTGTCTCACGTCCTTGTTTGGAATGTCTTTCTCTGTTTTGTTATGTCTTTGGACTTTGATTTTTGTTACCGTCACTTCCATTGTTCCTTTGGTATTCTACTGCTGCTGTTTCATTCCAATCCTATAAAAAAACCTGGCTACCTGCGCGGAACATAGATTTACATTGTAAATATGAGAAAATCATCCTTTTCATCAATTGCTTTGTAATATACTTTACAGTGAACACAACATTGGCTAATTTACGCCATTTTTATGATCTGGGGATGCAAAAAATGTACCCCTCCCCTGCAAAAAATTGCAAAAATGACGATTTTTAAGCTGTCAATTCCTTTCAGATAAATAAATCTTATCATTTGATCTATTTTTAATTCCTAATTATCAGTTGTGATACAATGTTGAAAAGTAAAACCATTAAAGCCCGTAAAATTTTGATTTCCAGTATAAATTTTTTGAAAAATGGAAATTTTCGGAAATTTGAATATTTTCTCAATTCGACTTTTTTACTTCTGGGTCGTACAAATTAGAATATATATCTAATAATTGCCAATTCAGTAATGGTTAATGATATGTAAGCAACGAATTGTGTGAAAAAACTTTAGATTCAGACTTATTGTGTGATCAGAAATGCCAAAATTAGCACCTCTTCCACTTAAAATGAAGGGAAAATTTAATTGATAAAATATCGTTTTATAATATCTAAGCTATTAGAAAGTTTGGTTTTGAACATTTTAGACTAACTAAATTCTCATAAATTGCAAACATATTTTTTTTCAACATAATTTATTTCATTTTATTCAGCATGAAAAGCTACAATGGTCCAATAATATATCATTTCAAACACAAAAATACACAGAGACTCCCATATATCACAAATAAGAGCATGCGCGCATGGTTTATGGGCAGTTATACAACAATTCAACTTAAATGACAAATCATAATAAAATTAATGCAACATTGCTATATGCAATGTAGACTTTGTTTTGGTTATTTCTATGAAGATATAGACGAAAAATGGAAGAATGTGTCCATGGGACACATATGCCGCCGCCTCCTTGCAATCGAAACCCTTAAATTATTAAAGGCATAACTATATACAATATATATATATCAAATAATATTAGAAAGGATCTTTCTCCTGTGATAAATAGGCACTGGAACTGGTTTGGTTTTGATATAATGTGTAGTTCCAACAAATAATATGAGAAACAGTCTTATATGTAATACTAATCTATTTTTAGCAACTGTGACTTTGACCTTGGGGGTATCAACACTAAAATCTATGGGATTATGTCTATAGTGATAAGTAAGCATGTGACCAAGTTTGGTTTTGATCAGATGAAGAATACTCAAGTAATCGTTCGGAAACCAAGATCTTATTGAAATTTTAGTCTATTTTTAGCAACTGTGACCTTGATCTTGGTGCTACCATCCTGGAAATCAATAGGCTTTTGAATTGGGTGATAAGCAAGCACATGACCAAGTTTGGTTTTGATCCGATGTAGAATACCCTAGTTATCATCCAGAAACCAATTTTATTGAAATTTTAGTCTATTTTTAGCAACTGTGACCTTGACCTTTGGGGTCCCACCCCGGAAATAGATAGGGTTCCGTCTTGGGTGATTAGCAAGCATGTGACCAAGTTTGGTTTTGATCCGATGTAGTATACTCAAGATATCATCCGGGAACCAAAATTTTATTGAAATTTTAGTCTATTTTAGCAACTGTGACCTTGACCTTGGGGGTACCAACCGGAAAATCGATAGGGTTCTGTCTTGGGTGATAAGCAAGCATGTGACCAAGTTTGGTTTTGATCCTATGTAGTATACTCAAGTTATCATCCGGAAACCAAAATTTTATTGAAATTTTAGTCTATTTTTAGCAACTGTGACCTTGACCTTGGGGTTACCAACCCGGAAATCGATAGGGTTCTGTCTTGGGTGATAAGTAAGCATGTGACCAAGTTTGGTTTTGATCCGATGCAGGATACTCAAGTTATCATCCGGAAACCAACAAGATGGACGTACGGACGTACGTACGGATGTACGGACAGACGTACGGATCAGGGTAAACCTTAATGCCCCCGACCGCCTAGCGGCGGGGGCATAAAAATTGACTATTTTAGAGTAAATTTGTTGAGGTAGGGATAAGATTTTCGATATTTAGAGTGACATTAACACGCCCTGTTTTTCTAAACAGTTTTTTAAGACAACTAATGTATCGCTTAGATCCATTATATGGCAAATCTGAAGATATATCCTCCAGATTTGAAATATATAACGATTTAACAGTGGATTACGGACAAATCTAAAATATTGAAAATTCCGATTTTTCATTATTTTGGGCAGGTTTTTTGAGATTAAGTCGACAAATGGCAGTTAAAATACCAATTCATGCTACATTGTCATATACAACACACAATTTGTGTATTCTGGTTATTTTTATGGAACAAAGAGAACAAAAAATGGCAGTTTAAGGGAAAATTTGTAGGGGTAGGGGTAAGAATTATGGCATTCAGAAAAACCTTCAACACTTCTTGTTTTTCTAAACAATGTTTTAAGACAACTTATATATCTCTCAACACAATTAATTAGCATATCTGCAGATATATCTTCAAGATTTTGCATGTATAACGATTTAGAAGTGAACTTTGGACAAATCTGAAATGTAGAAAATGACCATTTTTCATCAATTTCGGGCAACATATTCAGTTTAAGTTTTTTCAATGCCCATTCGTAGAAAATTGATAATGNCCCCCCCCCCCCAACACCCACCCCACCCCCTCCCCCCGGAGTTTTCCGACTGATAACTTGTGAACAAAACTACATACTGTCTTCAAACTTGGTATGTAAGCTGTTTACCACAAAACTCAGGCCTATTTCGATTACGGGTTCAGAGGTCCAAGGGGTTCTGGAGTTATGCCCCTTGAAACTTTGAAGTTTTCTGATTTTAAGGGTTTCTGACTAATAACTTTTAAATGAAATAACATGCTGTCCTCAAACTTGGTAAGTAAGTTGTTTACCACAAAACTAAGCCAAGTTTTCGAGTTATGAGGTCCAAGGGGTTCTGGAGTTATGCCCCTTGAAACTTTGAAATTTTGTGAATTTGAGGGTTTCAGACTAATATGTTTTAAACGAAATAACATACTGTCTTCAAACTAAGTATGTAAGTTGCTTACTACAAAACTCAGGTCAAGTTCAATTTTTGGTTCAGAGGTCCAAGGGGTTCTGGTATATGCCCCTTGAAACTTTGAAATTTTGTGAATTTTAGGGTCCCGACTGATAATTTATGAACAAAATTACATACTAGTACGGTCTCCAAACTTTGTATGTAAGTTGTTGACTAGAAATTCAAACATATTTCGACTTGGGTACAGATATCAAAGGGATTTGAGGGGCTATGCCCCTTGTAACTTCAAAATTTTGTGAAACATAGCGAGGTATTATGTAATGCACCATTACTATTTTTATTTTAGTTTTAAATTTTTTGAGAGAAAACAAGATTTGAAATCAACAAAACATTTCCAGACCTGATTATACGTAATTACACAAAAGGGAAGCCTGTAAAGAAGGTATGGGGTTACTTGTAATAGACAAATGCCAATTGTAAGTCAGAGGCTGGTGTTAAATGAACAGTTGTGTCTTTTATTGCTGCGGTCAAGGAAGTGGCAAAACTTCTACTGGAGTAAAGTCAAGATTAACACCCCAAGCTTACACAATGTATTAGATTCATCGATGTCAAATGTCTACATTGTAGATATATCAGACGTGAAAACCTGACAAATATATACAATGTTGTCTTTGCACGACGGCCAGTCAATGAAAGGTAGACAGCTTGGGGTGTAAATCTTTCTTACAGTAAGCTGAAAGTTTTGCCATTTGCTTGACCGCAGCAATAGGAGATTTAAATGGAATTTTACCTTTTAAATTCACATGTTGAATCATAAAAATTACAATAAAAGATACATATTGTATAACTAAGTAACACCAGTTGCGGAACTTGTTCTGCAACGAGTTTAATCAGCTGCGTTAATTGACAAGAGTGACAATTTTTATTGATATTAATGATGGTTGATTACTTACGCTTTTCATACGACAACAAAAATTTTGCGGTCATATCATGATATGGCGGAGTTGTCGGCATTGGCGTAGGTATACTTTGGTTCAAGTTGACAGATTGTTATCAAATTTTAGTATGATGTTTCATTGCACATTCTTAAAACCCGTTTCTTGTTCAGGGTTTGTGACCCTGTCCGTTTCAGAAAAAGTGGCCAAAAAGGGATTAAATTGGGCGTTTTCACATATTTGACTGCTGAATCTGTATTATTTATCAGATTTTGATGGGGTTTCTTTCAGTATACTCCTTAGACAATTTCCAACCAATAGTATGCCAACGACTTCAGGTGGCATGTACTGTTCACGAGATAAATGGGGTCAATAGAATTTTTTCAAATTTTTTTTTTTTTAATTTTTAGTTTTTTTATGCAGTTTTTTTTACAATGGATTCCTTATGAAAAATTAACATGGCCCTGCATCATAAGATTTTTGATAACTTGTTTCCTTTCAGAGCTATGAGGAGACAAATTGAAGAATATGATAAACTAGAGGGTAAGAGACTGAGTCTGTATTATTCGCCTGACAAAATCCTTCTAATCAATGCCAATACTGATGACCAAAAAACAAAGTTTTTAATGGCGTCTAATGATAAGCTATGTTCTCCACTGGAAGCCATGTTTAGATCCAATTGAAATTAGTAAACTCGAGTGTATAACCCCCCTTTTGGACTCGGGACTTGAGCCTTATTTTCAGCATACTTTGGACTTAATTACTTGAGTCAATGACTCCACGGACTCAAAAGTCATAGCATTTTGGACTTGAACTTCAAATTAAAAAAAAAACATTCAAAAAATTAAAAATGGACTCTGGAATTTATCTAAAAATTTGATTGTACTCTGGACTCAAGGGGGGTTTAAACCTTCAAACTGTGTAAAGTATCTTCCATACATTTTCCCCATATTTGCTTCAATGGTTTCAGAGTAATAAAAGAAATGGTTTTGAAATAGGTTTCAGTCATAAACAGTATTTATTGCTGGCGGAAATGTTTTTCACTGGATCGGAACGAAAGGAGCGAAATGAGTGATGGACCTTCAATATATCATTCCGGTACAGTTGAGTGAAATTTTCTTCAATAGTTCTAAAGCAGATGATGAAAGGGATGTAAGCAGGAGATGCTTAATCTACCGGTGCACCTAATCTCACCCATGGTTTTTATTGGGTCCTTGTTGATCATCTTTGTGTGTGTATGTGTGTGTGTGTCTTTATTTTTCTTTTCTGTGCAGTACTCATGTTATGTCTCCGTATCTTTGTTGTTTCCGATGTTGCCATTGTCATTGGATTGTTCGTTTTGGATTAACGGTTTGGTTCTCACTTACTTTCTCATAGGCTCAAATGTTAATCCATGCTCCGCGCTGGCAGCCAGGTTGTTTTTCAGACTGGAACAAAATGAGCAATCTTTGTAATAGACCTTCCATACACCATTCCTGTAAAAAGTTTGATTGAATTTGCTTCAGTGGTATCAGAGAAGATCAAAATGTGAAAACTAACGGACGACGGACGCCAAGTGATGGCAATAGCTCATAGTGACCCTTTGGGTCAGTCGAGTTAAAAACAAATTATATTACACTTCATTGTGAGAAAAAGTAAGGAGCTTAATTAACCATTTTCTCAATGAAATAGTTATAAAAGGCTGATCGCTTAGCTTGTTAATCCATTATCAAAAACAAGAAAAGGTGTGTTGCTAGGGACCTATAAATTGTTGCTATGGTAATAATTTTGTGGAATTTCTTTATTATCTCCGTATTTGAGTAAGGAATAAGAAAACACATATCTTACTTTTCACAAGGAAAAATAAGCAGCTTAATATGCCATTTTCATGCTTAAATTTTAGAAAAACGGCTGGTTGCTAAGGCCGAAAATCTGTTGCTATGGGAAAAAAACACGGTGATTGTTTTTTCTTTATTTCTCCCCTATTAGTATAAAATATGAAAACACATGCTGGACTACTTAAAAGCAATCAAATGGCTTGTGGTTGGATTATTTGTTATTTATTCTACATGAAATCCGCCCTTTTTTGGTTTCCATGGTAACAATTGTCAAGTAAATTGGTCAAATTGAGCTTTTTCCGAAAAATGAGAAAATGCTTATTTCTAGCATAATTCAAGATGGCAGAATTTTATCACAAAGGCTTTTTTCAAAGAGCAATTAAAAAAATAAGATTTCAATAGTAGTAATATGCAAACTGAAAACTATATGGTATTTAAAATTTAATCTTTGTGTTTAAACAGAAGAAAATAAACAAGAGGCTCTCAAGAGCCTGTATCGCTCACCTGGGTCATGGCTGACAAAATAAGTCAAAATAATCACAACCTTTAAGGTTCTCATTTCCAAATTTGTTTATTGACTGTTTAAGGGTCTCATTTTGAAGTTTGCTGATGTTATATGATCCAAAATTAAACTATGTTCCCCACTGGCAGCTATTTTTGATGGGGCATAGACCAACTGTCACCTTTCTTGAAGAAGACCATGTAAATATCATTGTGCCTCACTTTGGTTCCAATTGGCATAGTATTTTCAGAGATCTTTAAATGATTTCCCATGGGGTCCAAGGTTACCTATACAATGTTCCCCGCTGACTGCCATCTTGGATGCTATGCGTACATGCCAGACACATTTTATGAAGGGGACCAAGTAAGGACCATTGTGACCAAGTATGATTCCAATTGGCCATGTACTTTCAGAGTAGAAAATCTTTGAATATGTTTCCCTATAGGGTCAAATGTTAAAAAAACGTTCCCTCCTGGCGGCCATCTAGGATATGATGTGGACTTGCTGAACACATTTTTTAAAAGGGGCCACCTGAGGACCATTGTGACTAAGTTTGGTTCCAATTGGCCCAGTATTTTCAGAGAAGATTTTTGCAATATTGTCCAATTTTGGACAAAGTTCCCTGCTGGCGGCCATCTTGGATGACGTGCAGACTTGCCGGACAAAATTTTTAAAGGGGACCACCGAAGGACTATTGTGACCAAGTTTGGTTCCAATTGGCACAGTGGTTTCAGAGAAGATCTTTGACAAATGTTTGAATGCTTTCCTATAGGGTCCAATGTTAAACCGTGTTCCTGCTGGCGGCCATCTTGGATATGATACGGACTTGCCAGACATTTTTTTTTAAACAGGGCCACCTAAGGACCATTGTGCCCAAGTTTGGTTCCAATTGGCCCAGCAGTTTCAGAGAAGAAGATGTTTGAATGAAAAGTTTGCAATTGACAGACCACTGACACAGTGATGGCAGGAAGATCACCATGGCATAGCCATGCAGGTCAGTTATAAAGTTATGCAGGCATTATAGTTAAGATGCTACTTCAATATTTATCTGGGAGAAATATTTGCATATTGGGCAAACAAAACTTACCTTATACCACAATATACAATTATATACAGTTATTATTAATTTGTGAAATAAGTATAGTTTATGAAAGTATTTTTGCAAAAAAATGTAAAAATTTGTACAAAAACACTTTTTTGCTCTTATGTAACAAATAATTATTTTTAATAAAAAGATAGCAGGGAATTTCTTAAAAACTTAAAAGAGAAAAGTAAACCAAAGAAGATTTGAAAACAGAATTTAAAGGGAAATAACCCATAACCATATGGCATTGAATTTTTTTTTTTTTGGGTGAAATAACTAAATACTGTGAATTTACTATCTGCATATGCGCATTTCAACAACTTATGTCTCTTCAGTGCAGATAAAATCTAAATGTTTGGAAGACCATATACTCAAAAATATTTAAACACTAATAGAGAACAAATAACCAAATATGATCTAAATGTAAACCCAAAATTAGCTAAGGGACCGACCATTTAACTTGAAGGGGGGGGGGGGGGGGG
>MJUU01049965.1:62709-73767 GCA_002080025.1 Modiolus philippinarum
AAAAAATAATGTTAATTTTGAAAAAAAATATTTTGTTGATATGCGTGCAAAAAATAAATAATTTGTTTCGCGCAAAGCGCGAAAAAAATTTTCTGTCCAGAAAAAAAAACCATAACCCCCCCTTCAGGTTAAACGGTCGGTCCCTAGGGACAGAGCTATGCATGAGGGAGATACTCCTTAGTTTTTAACATAATTTACACAAATTTAGATATTGTAAGGTTCCAAAAATAATCGGCTTTCGGGTCAGCAACGAAGCAACGAAGTACTGACTACTGGGCTGGTGAATACCCTCGGGGACTAACAGTCCACCAGCATTGGCATCGACCCAGTGGTAACAAATAACTAAATACCGAGGTTACTGTTAATTTACTTTCTGCATATGTGCATTTCGACAACTTTTGTCTTTTTAGTGCAGATAAAATCTAAATGTTTGGAAGACCATATACAATGTACTCAAAGGTATTTAAAAACTGATAGAGAACAAATAATGAAAAAGAGTCAATAACTACAACACATGCAGGCAGTTGGATTTTCTTCAAAATTTCAGAATATGTAGATCTTGATATGCTGAACATTTTTGCAATTTACACTTCACCTCTATCTGTTCCAGTTTTAAAAATAAAAAATAAAACATGCATAAATTTTGAAAATTTTATGGAAAAAGGGCTGTAACTCTGAGACGGGTTTTCAGATTTTCTTCAAAATTGCAGGGTAGATAGATCTCATCATTCTGAACAATTTTACTCCGTCAGATTTTTGATATCTGCAACAATTTTTGAGTTATTTGCCAAAAACAGCAATTTACCCCCTATGTTATATTTTTAGTAACAGCGGTCATGCATATGTTGTTTGGTCCTTGGACTAACCGAACACATTTTTTAAACTACATACCCTGGTGATGACCCAGGCTAAGTTTGGATTAAATTGGCCCAGTGGTTTCAGAGGAGAAGATTTTTGAAAAAAAGTTTACGACGGACGGACGACAGACGCAAAGTGATGGCAAAAGCTCACCCTGGCATAGCCAGGTGAGCTAAAAATGCCATTTTCTGTACTTTTTTATGGACTTTTTTGCCTTTTGGGGAGCTAAAACTCAACAATAGTTACCATAGCAACGGTACATAATATGAGAAAAATTTTAGTTAAAATTTTTATTTTATACTTACTTATGTTTAACTTCAAAATATAATTAAATTCTGAGGGGTGTCATGAATCACGAAATGTTATCACCTGCCTGGATCTTACAAATAGCTCTACTTAACATCAGCCCTCGGCTAACGCTTCGGGATGATTACCGTGCTTATATGGAAAAGCCATGTATTAATTGATATGTATTATATGCCAGGAACTATAGTGATGATCCAATTCTAAATGAATTGCACATCTTTTCAATTAATAATGTTTTGATATTGTTCATCTGACACTTGGGGGTTTACGTTAATCCATGAACAGTTTTTTTTTTGGAAGCTTGATTCGCGAACTATACCTCTAATATTAGTCATGATACGTGATTTCAAAGCAACCAAAAACCAACAAGCAATACATTGAATTTACAAAGAGGTATAGCAACTTACCCATGAAATTATTTCCTCAGCATACTGATATACCGATTTTACGAATGCATTTAATCTTCTCAAAAACTTTTTAACGGGTCATCCATCTATCATATACACTATTATAACAAAATAATTAAATGCATTTTCATACCCTTCCATAAAAGATTCGGTCATTGAAATTGCCACTTGAATGCAATTTTGACAGATTTTTGCAATTTTGATGGTTATTGTTAAAATTCGTTGCATAGAACCCCAAGAACCAAATTAATCTAACTGTCATTCGGAAGGGCAAATGCTTATGCACTCGCAACAAAAAATTAGTTTGGGTTCTCGATGTCCTTCCAGTAGTTTCATCTTCTGCAACACTGTAAAATACCTTAAATTGACACAAAAGGCTGTTTACAGCTATGTTTGACTGCTAATATGTCAGAAAACATACAGGCATGGCACATACTAATTCTATCTCGAGGAACAAGACTTGTACATTGTAAAAAAAGATCATAGATTCTAGATTTTCGACAAAATTTGAACATTTTTTGAAAATGGTCTAATGTAGGAACAAAATTTACGCCTAAATGGCCATACTTCTTTAGATGCGTGATTTCATGACAGGAAGACACCTAAAGGACCCTCTTCATGAATATTCAGTATTAAAATGACTGTATTGTCAGTAATATTGTTCATGGATTTTCATTCAGTATTGCGTGCTCGCAATCCTCCGTTCAATACATTCACTACCCTCCGTTCAATACATAAAATACTGGCTCACTACCAATTGAACGGAGCTCCCTACCCTCAAAATTTTGGTTCAAAAAAGAATATTGCAATTATGTTTTATTTGAAACAACTCTTTGAAAAGCCCATAATGCAAATGCTTTCTTCTAACTATAAGCCTTTAAAATATATAAGATAGTCTGTTAAAAAATTGTCAATTAAATAGTTATATGCGAGAAGGTCCTTTCGTCTGCACGCTTAAAGTCTTACCTAAGCTCTCTACCCTCCGTTCAAATGCTCATTCCCCTCAACTCCCATTGTACAGCTTCCTACAGGGTGAAATATGTAGTATAAAAATAAACAAGATGTGAAAACATTTTGAGATGATGTGTTGGGTATTGATTTAAATTATATTGACAAAAGAATTAATCACAACAAAAGGTACTCTTCTCACGGGAGCGTGTCAAAAAGAAGATGTTTAGATGTCTATTTTTGGATATTTGGATTAATTGAGTAAAAATACTAAAAGACTTGCAGGTATCAGAAATTTAGCGACGGAAAAAATTAACCACAGAGCTTTTGATTTTAGTAGTTATGGTGAAGAGCACAATCTTCTGTTAAAGAATGATACATCAGTCTGCTTTTATCATGTTTATCTTGTCGTTTTGTCTACGATTTTGAAAGTTCATTCTTACCAACTTTGGATTTGATATTCAAGAATGCAAGTGGGATTTTCTGCTGTTTTTGAAGATTTGGTACTACAATAAATGGTAAAACATATAAATTCATTTTAGGAGTATAATTTTAAACCAGAGAACAAACTATATGACTAAGTTTTGTGAAAAACCATTTGCTACGGGTTGTGGACCTCAAGCTGCATGTAAAAGTCAGTATATATGAAAAAGAAACAGCGTGAGGTTCTATATTATAGGACTAGTCCATTGAGGATAAATAAAATTTCAACTCAATAAGCAGACAAGTCAGCATCGAATCCATCTTGTCCTGCACAGATTTTTGTTGCCGTTGGCAACTGGAACAGGGCTTTAATCTAACCCTGCCCAGGCCAGTGATTTGATGTGACAGCCAAGTGCCAAAAGTGAGTCAACTTTTCATAATTCCATGTGCATTTCATGTAAAAACAGTCCCTGTTTAAAAAATTCTGTAGAACTCATTTCTTATCCGATCTTCATGAAATTTTCACTGTTACATGTAAAAGGAGTTTGGTATACATGCAGTTTAAGCCAATAATTTTGAAATAATTTTAAGTTCATTTGTTTCCTTATTATCACAATTTAATTACAAGCTGAAATTTCTGACGTCACAATTTACAAAGGATATATAGCAAATTTTTACTTTGAAATTTTCCGTTTGAGTTTAAATTGTCATAATATGGAAGTAACAAGTCATAAAAATATTTCAAAATTATAGGAATAAACTGTATAAAATGCTATTCAACAGTGAAAATTTCATGAAAATCAGATAAGAAATGAGTTCTATAAAATTTTTTGAAGAGGGACCGTTTTTACATAAAATGCACATGGAATTTTGAAAAGTTGACTCACTTTTGGCACTAGGCTGTGATCACAGGAGTCGGATTTTTATTAACATGATTATCCTAGTGCTGCCAGTTCTCGATAGCTTCTGGTATTATGGTATTAAACTTTTTGCTTGTACAGTTAATTAAAGATATTTCTTTGCCTTTTTGTTTGTTAGATGTTACCCATTACACTTGTTAAAAATAACGGGATAGCATCCAGTAAGTACACAGAATTGAAACTTTTCCCAACATCCTAGTTTTTGACATGACGTGTTTGATGTCACCAGTTCTTGATAGGTATGTATAGAGGGCAAATTTACAAATAAAATAGCATGACGTTAAGTAACATCATAATCCATGTAATTTTCTAACAATAAATGATCAATTCCTGCACATAATATTTTTATGCAATTATTACTTGTAAATTTTTCAATTTTTTTTTTTTGCGTCTTTTTATTTCATTTAATTATTTTTGTTTTGTTGTATTTATTTTTCTATACATTTTCTAACTTAGGAATTATTCTTGGAATTTTTATCCTTTCCTTATCTATTGTCATTGTTTGATGATTTATGTATGCAAAATTACACACCATTGTTGGCTATTACAACTGGCAAATAACAGAAATTCCTAAACTGAATTCTCCCTTAATTGAATAGAAACTGATAAGAAATTACTTTAACGGCATTCCATATATTTTTTCTGCAACGGCTTCATCAGTATATTTACTTTCCGGAATAAATTGCAGGTCTATTACCTTCAGGCACAGGCGACATTTGTTTACATCTGTAAATTTGTTTTTGATATAAACCCAGTCGCAGTTTGAGGAAAACTGGGAATAGTGAAAAGCATGACAAAAACTGCAAATTTTATTCATGACAATAATAAACACCTTGCTGCATATTATGGGCATGTTCTTTCAGTCACAGAACGAAGTGATGTTATTTTTTGAAAATTTCCGAAGAACAAACGACACGTTCGAACTCATTTAATATGTCAAAACAGAAAGGCACAAAACTATCGAAAACTGGTTACTATTGAGGTAACAAGACGTTCCGGCCTTACGAAAAATCCGTCCCTGCCTATCCGGCTCTGTAATTCCCGGCCTTATTCAAATCCGGCCCTTTCTTAAAAGTTGATCCGGCTTTACGATATTTTATGCATAACTGTTGTTTTCCGCAATAATGTTGTATGAGAAGTGGTACATTTACATTATTATTATTAATTTTATTAATTTATTTTTTTTTCACTTTAAATTTCCTTTTTGTTTTTTGTTTGTTTGTTTGTTTGTTTTTTTTTGGGAGGGGGGTGTTTTTAAAATTTTTTTGGTTGTTAATCTTTTTTTACGTTTCATTTTGATTTTTTAATATTTTGCACAATGTAATTGTTTTCATTTATATGACTTGCATTGCTTTGCAGTATTTTGTATTATTTGCCATAATCAAGTACAATTCAACTTCATATGCCAATTTTATACCTTGGAAGGTTGAAAACATACTCGTGTGATGAAGTTTAAGTGTTATATTAAGGATGTTTGTGTATATTGTATCCTGAATTTGGTCTTTTATTTCTGGTGTTCTCATATTTGCCATGCATCTAGACTCTGATTTATTTAATCTACCTGTGTTTGTTCTTTCTATATTCTTCTGCAATTATTTCTTAAATAAAGGTATTTCTAACATTTCAAATAGAAATAAACATGGTACGCAGTTAAGTGCTATATTCCTCCATGTATGTTTTCCTTGTAAATGGTTAAACTCCTTCGTTCCTATATCAAAATACCAAAGTTAATGTGAATTTTGTGTCTGCATATGCACATTTCGACAACTTATGTCTCTTCAGAACAGATAATATCAAAACATTTGGAGGTCCATAAACCGAAATAAGTGCACATATTATGTGGCAATTTTTACGTCAAATTGCCATTTAACATTGTCTATACAAGTCTGAACAATAAATGATGTGACTTTCTATCTGCAATATCATGACCAAACCAAACTAAACAACCATATGGTATTAAATAGCAATACAGGGACGGATAGACCAAGGCCGGATTGTCATAAGGCCGGACTGTTGTAAGGCCAGATGATCTCGAAATCTACTATATTGAGAACAGGTGAAAGCACGATAATAGAATAGAATATCTTTATTAACCAAAAATGGGCCCCAAAGGGGCAAATACAAGAGAGAAAACAAACAATAAAATAAAAATAAAAAATAAAACACAAATAATATGTCATTTAAAGTTAAAATATGAAGCCCCACACAAAGAACAGTTCGTTGCACGAACGAATGAGCGGGGCTTCATATTTTAACTTTAAATGACAAATTGAAAAAAATTCTGACTCCTGTGCTGCTGTTGACATGGTTGATTTGGTTACTTTGTTCATCTGTTGTTCCAAATTTAACTTATGCATGCTTGTCTTTAAAAAATTTTATTCGGAAGAAATATACTCTATAATATATTAACCTGTTTTTTGCAAGAGAGTTGTACTTTCCACATCACATCAGATTGATTATTATTCTGCATTGTGTTGGTTCTAGTCGTATCCCGTTCAACCGAAAATGGGAGCGGACGAAATAACGGAACATCAAATCCCGACCAATGACCTTTCGACGCGAAATAGAAAATCGTATTATTTTCTGTTACATGTACCTTCAGAAGATTTTCAGAAACGTGTACTGCTTGTCACATATTCATAACCATTTATATTTTTGCTGGAATTTCAAATCATCGCAAGGATTTGTGAATGTGAAGTGTTCATCGGTATTTTGTCTTTTCACATATCTTACTCCCTTTTATTTTAAAAATTGACAAATTTGTTATATTATATTTATTACAATAACAGAAATACTTGAAAAAACAGCAATTTATTGCAAAAAAGGACATTATGGCGATCCGAATTTTGGCCTTCGGGTTATAAGTCCTTGTTCTAACCCTAGATCCCCTATATATATAGTCTCTAACATTGTTTCCAGTTTATTACGTATATATCTCTAACCCTAACCTTTACCCATAATCTTAACCATAACCTGTACTTAATCCAATAGAAGTAAATACGAAAATTGTTATCATAACCCGTAAGTAGTGGTACACCTAAATTAAAATTTGCACTTTACCGCCATAAAAATGGTATGATGATCACATGACTAACACGAGATCAAAGGACGATGGAGAAGCTTATATTTCAAACGTTTTTGTTTTTTCTTTGCATAACTCTAGTCGTCACACAAACACCTTATAAGAGTTGTAAGGGTAAGTTAACATTATTCAAATTCAAATATTTATTGGAAAGAGCACTTACTGAAGAGGTAGTGGTTCAAACAGGTGTCACGGAGGTGCAGTAAGTAAGTAAATTTTATTGAAATTAAAGTCCAACATTGAACTATCATCAATTACATAGATATATAACAAAACAAAAACAAGACATCAAAATTAACGCATTAATTGTTTTATGGTGCTATCACATGATACAGTGATACTCAGGGCCAACCTTGAAAAACTGTTTGTTTCCCCTTTTACGACCCTACCCTCCAAGTGGTGGGTAGGTAGGTAGGTAATATTTTTTTTTTCTGACAAAGAACCAAATGGGTAGGTAGAGGTGTATTTTTCTGAGAGAAAAGGACCCTGATTTATGAATATATTTGCAGACACTATATGCATGGCACATTTTCATTCATAAACATCCTTGTTTTTACAGATATAAGGGCTGATGAAATGATTATGATTTGACAAATATAAAGCATTTCCCTGAATAGATTTTTCGCTAAAAATGTCAATTTATTGATGATGGAATTTTCACAGGTAGTTGAATAACTCAGAGAAAATTCGCTTTGGCATGCACATATTCCCTGGAAAAACTTGGCAAGGCTGATTTTATTGGCGTTTTTGCTGACTTTAGGTTAATTGGATCTAAGTGGTCAATATTTTCTGGATAGGAATAATGCCAGTTATTGTCCTGGATATTCACACATTTATTTTAATATACACATACTCTCTGGAAGAGCTTGGCAACAAGCAGTGAAAGGTTATGTAGTAAATGCAGATGAGACAGTGTCTACACATACATGTACAATGGTGAAACCAAGCAACGCAACAATGTTTTATTATTGTGATTTATCTTGAAGTTACCATGTCAAAGGCATTCAACAATGAGCTTTTCTCTCCGGCGTTCCTCATAACTCATATTAAGTTCAAGCTGGCCCCTAGCACCAGTTTGAGCAGAATTTATTGATAGATGTGGAACAACGTTACATCCGAGCTATTTAACTCATGGATGAGGAGTGTTTGTCAACAAACATAAACTAGAGTAAGGACTGTCGGAAACGACTGTGATCCCCGCACCCACTGTTTGACACAGAAAACAGCTATAGACCCTGGGAATAATTTTTCTTAACATTTTTGAAATCAAGCTATTGACAGTCACTATTTTTACCATAATGAATTAAAGAATATATGGTTGTTAGGCAGAATTCCAAAAAATAAGTAGTCTTTGAGACTTTCAGGAATTTTACTAAACTTGGAATCATATATTTTGGAAATCAAGTTTGTGAAATGTTTCTTCTAATTCTAACAAATTTTTTAACTATGGTTTCAATGTAAAATTCCAAAAAATATGTTGTCTTTGACACTTTCAGGAAATTTACCAAAATTGGAATCAAATATTTTTGAAATTCAATTGGTGAAAATGATTGCCCTGATGGAAACAAATCCTAACAGTATTGTTGCTAGGTAGAATTCCAAAAAATAAGTGGTCTTTGAGACTTTCAGGAAATTTACCAAAATTGGAATCACATTTTCGAATAATTTTTATTTTTTCCAAATACTTGCCAAAATATAAGATTATATGCCAAAATGTCCAAAAATATCAGTCTTTGACATTTTCAGGAAATTTACCAAAGTTGGAACTGGAATCAAAATTCTGAAAGCTTATTGGGCATCTACAGACTATATGCAACAATTCTGCAACAAAATTTAATCCATAAATCCAAAAATGTAGGATGAGTTTGCATCGCATGCCATATGTGTCACAATCCACATTTTGTGGTCTTTGTCAAATCGACATCTTGGGGCCTCTTGTTTGCATCAAGATAGATATCAAAAATCTGAAAGCTTATTGCGCATCTACAGACCATATGCAACAATTCTACAACAAAATTAAAACCCTAAATCCAAAAATGTAGGAGGAGTTCGCGTCGCAAGGATGTGTGACGGACGGACGGACGGACGAGGCCAACGACAATATCCCCGAACTTTCATTCGAAAGTGCGGGGATAATTATCTGGCAAGGTGTTCTTACAACCGTTGTCATCCGTTGCCCAACAAAAAGACTATAAGAGAAGACAATCACAACATATAAACAACCATGGGGTACTCACTGATTCAATTGCAAGCTACTTGGGATAATATAAAATAATGAGATTTGGGCACTTTCAACAGGTAGAAAGAATAATTTTGGAAATAACAAAAAATAAAATGTAAAAATTTTGAAAGTGAGAAAATCTCTCAAGAACAAGAACACCATATTTCAAATATATAGATCAAAGGGAATTTGGGACTCTATACACTGAAGAAGTCTTAAACAAAGCAATGTAAGAAATGGTTGATTTTACTAGCTTTAGGTTAAAGGGGTCTATTCCAAAATGGTCATCTTTGGATAAAATGGATGCAAGATTGATTAATTGGTTAGTTAGAGATTAATGTCAGTGAGCATATACCGGTATTTTGGCTATATCAAGACGAGAACAAGTTTATCAATTCAAAAAAAATAGTAGTAAATGAGGAAAACAAAACAAAGGTGGAAGGGACAGCGAGTTTGATTGCCACTGGAAAAGAGGAGAAACTGGTAGGGGCAGGGAATTTAGCCTTCTATACGAGTCCCCGTAACTCTACTCTTTTTAGACAATTTAAAGAGGTCTCTTTATATTGCATGGAGCAGTATATCAAGACAAGAACAAGTTTATCAATTCAAAACAATATAAATAAAAGAAGAAAAAAACAAAGTCGGAAGGGACAGCTAGTTTGATTGCCACTGGAAAAGGGGAGAAATGGGTAGGGGCAGGAAATTTAGCCTTCTATACGAGTCCCAGGGACTGCTCTCTTTAGAAACTATAAAGGGGTTTCTTTATACTGCATGGAGCAGCATATCAACATCGATCAAGACGATAACAAGTTTATCAATTCCAAAAAAAAATAGTAAAAGAAGAAAAAAACAAAGATTGCCACTGGAAAGGGGAAGAAATGGGTAGGGGCAGGAAATTTAGCCTTCTATACGAGTTCCAATCTGCTCTCTATAGACTATATAAAGGGTCTCTTTATACTGCATGAAACAGTAATTCAAGACGAAAATAAGTTTATCAATTAAAAAAAATATAAGTGAAAGAAGAAACAAAAACAAAGGGGGGAGGGACAGCAAGTTTGATTGGCACCGGAAAAGGGGAGAAATGGGTAGGGGCAGGAAATTTAGCCTTCTATACGAGTCCCAGTGACTCTGCTCTCTTTAGACATTAAGGGGTCTCTTTATACTGCATGGAGCGTGGCGTTTCTCCACACTGTTTGGCTACAGTAGTTTGTGGTCAGGCTTTCCGTGTTATGACCTGCCTACCCCGCATAAACAGGGCATTCCCATATGCACCAACTGGGGACGCAACCGGCAGTTCTGTAAACGAAGACCCTGAAAACCCAGGTTCTGGGATGGATGCAAGAAAGGGACCAGGTTAAAAACTGTCACTTTAACTTGTACAAATAAACGTCAAGTGGGACAAGATCACGTGGGTTAGGCAAATTTCCGATTTCATATCAGTCGAAGCAAGAACCAAAATCATAAATCCAGAATATATGTGAATCCAAGGATCACTTACATGGAGTGTACGTAAAGGAAGACGAAACAAACACAGCATACTATAATCACAAACCCCATAAAACCAGAAGTGTCATCAAGATGGATCAATAACTTTAAGAAGTAAATGAGAGAGGGGTCTATCGCTTTGAGAAGGCACTAGTTGGGGGTAGAGATCTACTTATAGAAAGCGAAGATCCCTGACTCGGTTCTAAGAAAAATGTTGGATAACAGCTAATTTTATTTGGTTGCCCTCAGTATTTTTATTTTGGTAGGGCATTTAGTCTAAAAAGTCAGAAATTCTTATCATTATTTCAATTCAAGTTGAAATACTTAGCCACATACGTTGAAATTTCACGAACCTAGTCACTGCATAATGTATGGGGCTTTCTTTTTCTACTTAAAATGAAATATTGA
>MJUU01049968.1:0-28158 GCA_002080025.1 Modiolus philippinarum
GTAGTTCCTGGCCATTGTAGGTGTTTGCTGTTTTCCTGTTTTTGTAATAAAAGTCCTAAGAATAATCAGAGGGACCAGTAAGGAAAATCCATTAGCCATACGACAAATCTGAAAGCACAGATGCCCCAACACACAATATGAAATAGGACCGCTGTCATTTTCCCGAATTGGAACAAGCCTCAATGGTGAATAAAACGATATGGAGTAAATGCACATGAGACAAAGTTTCTACAAATACACGGTAAAAAACAAGCAAAGGAACAATGCTTTTATTGTTGTTCTTCATCTTGAAGTCACCATGAGGCCTTCAACGATGAGCTTTGCTCATACCTCATAGTAAGTTCAAGACGGCCCCTAGCACCGGTTTAAGCGGAATTCTTTGCTAATTGTCGAGCAACGCTACATCCATGTCTTCATTGGTCATGGGTGCAGGATTGTCAACAAACATCAAATAAACTGGCAAAGTGCTCTTACAATCACTGTCATCATTTGCCCGACGAAAGCATTTGTGTCTTAAGCTAGTGGACGATTACAACATATAGACAATCACAGGGCACTCATCAAGTTGAATGTAAGAAAACTTGGCGTTATAAAATAATGAGATGTGGGCACTTAAAACAGGTGGTCAGAATTACATTTCGAAATTACAAAATTAATTGCCAAAATTTGAAAGTATGATAGTATATCCATATGAGAAATTCTCTCACGCACAAGTACACCATAACTGAAAAATATAGAGAGCAAGACTACATGTAAGTGAGTGTTTTATGTATTTTCAGATTATGTTAATAAATCTAATTGCTATTTTTTTATTAAACATTTGCCTTTTTTGCACAAAGTTATGGAAATGGTCTTTTGCAGAAACTAAATCTACATTTACAACAGTATCAGTTTGTTATTTGTACAATTAAATTTTTTATCATATAATACAAAATAGTTTCAAAATTCTTTTTAAGGACATGTCAGTTATTATACATAATTCCTGCTTGATATTTCAGTAATTATGCATAATTCCTGAAAAATTCAGTAATTATGTATAATTTCTAAACATGCTAGTTATTATACATATTTACTGAAATTTTCAGTAATTATGTGTAATTCATAATTATACACTTTTACTGTAACATATATACGACTATTGTCTCATAGATTCACAATATATAAAAATCTGGGTAGGTAAGACTTAGTATCTTAGTTTATCGATTTTTAATGTTGGCTACCACGAAAAGAGAAGAAAATGGCTATTTTGTGGAAAACAATATAGCAATGTAATTGGTGTTTGTAGGTTTGATCAAATCACTGTTTTATTATATCTTAGAACAGACATCCGTCAAACCTTTCATAACCTTGAAACCATTTCACGGTCAAGGCTCTTAATGACAATGTCAACTGAAAATTGAGCTTTGAAATCGTTTTTGAAGTGTCTTTGAAAACAAGGTGAATGACCTTGAAAGCATGTCAAGGTTTCAAGATCCTTTAGGGTGAATATGAACATAATTCATATTATGCGTCAGGTAAGTGGTTATTTCATAGTTCCACAGTTTTCTCAGAAATGGAAATTTTTAACTGTCGCCATTGAAACTCAATTTTAACGGTTATCTTCTAGAACACCTTTTTTATATTTTTGAAAAAAAAAACTAAACAGGCTGTCTATGACAATATTCCTATAAGTCTGCAGTCGCTGCCTTTAAATCAAATATTGAAAATAAATCTTGAAAAATGACAAAATAAGCATAATTTTGTTAACTATTTGCAGTGAAAAAAATCATCTCCTTGACATATTCGATAGCCTCATTCAGACTTTTAGCTGTTTTTGAGATGACCAATGATATTGAACAATAAAAATCATTAAATTAAAATATGAAATATTTTCCTTGAATAGAGCATATTTTAGGTTTTGAAGTAGTCAATACTGTTAGTCCCCGAGGGTATTCACCAGCCCAGTAGTCATTGCTTCGGTGCTGACCCGAAAGCCGATTATATATCGAACATTACAATATCTAAATTTTTGAAAATTTTGTTGAAAACTAAGGAGTATCTCCCTCATGCAAAGCTCTGTCCTTAGCTTATTTTGGCTTTACATTTAGACCATATTGGTTATTTGTTCTCTATCAGTTTTCTAATGTCTTTGATTTTCTGGTCTTCCAAAAGTTTAGATTTTATCTGCACTGATGAGACATAAGTTGTCGAAATGCGCATATGCAGAAAGTAAATTCACAGTAACTTCGGTATTTAGTCATTTAATCATGGCTTAATCATCATCATCATCATATAAAATGTAAATCATTCAAACCTGTGAAATGTTGTTGCAAAGTTATTCTGGTGTTTACAGAGAACCAAGGCTAAGGACAGATATATCTCTATGACGACAGAATTAAGAGCAATCTGATGAAGGAATCTTAATTATCTCCTCTCTAGCTTCTTCTACTTTCCAGGTATCAGGAGAAGACTTAAGAATCTTTATTTCTGAGCAGGAAAAAATTAAGGGATATGGAGTAAATGTACATAGGACAAAATCCCTATAAATACATGTTAAGATAAAGCAAACGGAACAACGCTTTCATTGTTGTTCTTCAGCTTGAAGGCACCATGAGGCCTTCAACAAAGAGCAAACCTCGTATATGTAACCCCTGACAAGAAACGGGGATCACAAGTAGATCTTTACATGACATTTTCAAAAAATCGATCTGACAGATTATTTGTGGTAAATTCCCAACACAGATGTACATTCTAATGCGAGTCTTCATATCATTTTCCATGTCATGTTGCAACCCTCATACGTAATTGGCAAATCAAGCTACTATTAACATGGAAGAAAAAGCATGCTTCTCATTCCAGTGACCTAGAAACTTTGCACGGGAAACAACATCAAGTTTTCGCACTTTAAAACTAATTTCTTCCTCCTCTACTTTATTTTTTTTGAGCATGTTATCTAGGCCTCAGTTCTAAATTCTGGAGCTGGACACCAATGAATATTCGTTATGGAACAAGTCCCTTTTCACAGCTATAAGATAATCTACGAGTACAATTCAGAGTTTATAAATTTTCCGGTTTCTTTAGACATAATTTATACGTATTACCTGAATTCCATAGGGTCCGATCATAGCCAAACCTTTGCTTGACACATGGCAGATACGGTTTTTAAAACAAGTGACCATTCTCAAATACTCAGGTTTATATCATATTATTATATAGAAGACGGTAAAAGATTGAAATTTCTCAGTGAAAGAAAAGTGATAATTAACTGTGAAATTTTCCATAATTTCACTCTAGGAAGTGACGTCACAATAGACGTTGTCAACGTTGTTGTTAAGTAAACGTCTCGGCGGATTAGCATGGAAAACGTAGTTCATGAAAAGAATCTCAAATCAAACCAATAATTATGAAAACTGATCTATATAATAAAAACAATAACTAATCCTAGATTCTGATTAGGATTGATTGTAATTCTGCGTTATTCGATCATTCGTTGAATATTTTGCGATAATCAGAATCTCGGATTAGTTATAGTATAAATAACGTTAGTGGGTTTGAACCTTTGTCCATGGTTTTGTTGGCAAGGTGGTAAGCGTTTTTAAACGCATTAATCTTTAACCACTTAACGAACTGTATAGGACAGTTAATCTGGTCTTCATAATTCTGATATCCGGCATTACCGGCAATGAGAATTGGGTCGGGGGATAATAATAAAATTAAAAGGACAATTGTTCAGAGAACAATTGCAAGGTCTTTCCCAGTCAATGTTATGCTTTTATGTCATGTTTTGTTATGTCACATGTTGAAAATCATCTTGATGAGAAGCACATTGCCTCCAATATATTAGATTAGCCATTTCTAATTGTTTTAAAGATTTTACCATAAAAAAACTAAAATTTGGCTATGACCTTGATCGATGACCTTGATACCATGATCACATGTTTGAGTTTGATTTTGTTGTCTATTTCAGTTCAAAATGTATTGTAAACAAAAGTTCTGATCTTTATTAGTCTTTTGCTCAACGGTTGCTAAGGACTTTTTCGAAAAATTAGCTTGTTGCTAAGGACAGGAAAGTCACTTCCGGTTAGCAATGCCATTCATTTCCTCTTTACAACATTACGAAACTTTTTGCCTATGGTTGCTAAGGACTTTTATGGCAAATAACGTTGTTGCTAAGGACCTTGACCTTTGACCTTGACCCCATTTTGTCGGCCATATTGAGCTGAACAATTTATCTTCCTATAGTTTCTTCGTATCTTTAATAGTTTTTGAGATATAGGCAAAAAACTCTAAAATCGGACCCCGAAAAATGGTTTTTGGGCCATAGGTCCAAAATGAATGGTCCAATCATTTTGGACCCCCAGTGTCAAATGTAGACCTCAATGAGACAAACATTCTCTCAAATACATTTGATCATCTATCTCTTACAGTTTACGAGTTAAAGCGATAACAAGGCAAAAGGTCATCGGTGACCTTGACCGGTGACCTTTGACCTTGACTTTTAAGATGGCCATATATGACTTATGAACAATGGTGAAGGTTTCAGGTTTCTATGACTTATCGTTTGGGAGTATTTAGCTTTAACGGAAACTCAAAATCTTTCAAAGGGCAATAACTCATATAAAGAGTCATCGAATGCCTTCGGACCAAATGTAACAAAGTTGCGTCTCATGATAATGAACATTTTTCCCATTATATGTTTTCAGCCATCTATTACGGTTTTTGAGTTTAAGCGATAACAAGGGGTAAGGTCAAAGGTCAAAGTCACCGATGACCTTGACATTTTTAGATGTAACTTATATCAACTAAGAATAATGGTGAAGGTCCCATGTCTCTACGACTATCCGTTTAGAAGTTTTGAGCGATGACGGAAATTGAAAATCTTCAGTGGGCAATAACCCCCCAAAAAGTATACCGCACGGTTTCGGACCAAATGTAATGAAGTTCCGTCATGACCTAACGAACATTTTCCCCATTACACTTCATCAGCTATCTTTTACGATTTTCGAGTTTAAGCGATAACAAGGTTTTTTGCTTTTGGGGAGATAACTCCGTAACGGAAAAAAAATTCGACTAGCAGCGTTATGTCCGAATAGCCCTTTACTGTACAATATTTGTCGCAAAAGACCATTACGACATGTCACGAACTGTCTCTGGCAAATCTGTTTGAAAGATGGCGGAAGAAAAAAAAAAAAAATTATTATCAGACGAAATACAGTAAGGTCTTCCCGAAGGTTCGGGAAAGACCTTAATTATCGAATGGAGTTGTCAAGAGCCGAAGTCCATGAGACAAAAAACAACAACCGAAAAAAATTGTCGACCGCAATGGTCCTGAACTGGTACAGGCATTTAAAAAGAAATGGTGGGTTAATAAAAATACTATTTTACTGTGCATGTTGGTAGGATGTTGTGCACGACTTGTTCACGCCTAATAGTTTACAAATTTCTTAAAACGATTACGATAAAAACATTCTTACTTGGTACACAATATCAGGAATGGAACAAGTGCTGGTTTACTATGTCACATAGATGTCTTTTTGCTTTCTTTGTTTTTTAACTCTTTAATGTTGATAATTATTGATATAAACCACTCCTAACAGTACAAATCTTATTGAAACGTAATTGTCTTTTCAGTATAAACGATTAATAACATCGCACATCTCGTAGCGTAAAAAGCACAGTTCAAAGTTAATTGAAATGCCCGAGAACTCTCTGCCTAAATATAAAAAAAACCTTGGGGGTGGATTTACGTTTCGTTTCTAAATGGTATTGACTGATAGAAGGTACAACATTATGAAAATAATATCAGATGAAAATGGGATCAATTGTACCTTGTGATTTAATTTCTAAACCAAAATAACCTCGACCGTGTAGAAAGTATTTCAAAATTCATTGTGTTTCCAAATATGCAACCATTCATTCATTTTGTCGCATTACTCCTTGATGTAGATATCTTGGTGGCGAAAAAAAGTAATGCTAGGTAATATGGTTCCTACAGAATATTCTCTTTTTGTACGCTAAAATGATAAATATATACAACGATAAGCGAATCCTGAGTATGTTTTACTGATTTGATTTTATTTAAACATATATATTTGCTAAAAAATAACCAATGGGATTGGACAAAAGTTTCATCAACATTATAAAAGTCCTCTCCCATGTTTTACTGTTACGGCCATTGTTCATTTATCAGTAGGATTTATAAGAATTGAAGGAATATACCTTAAATTCAGTTATCGTATGAGTAACAATTTCTTGTAATTTTTCCTTTATTCAAGATACCAAAATTATCCCCTTTTCGATCTTTTCATGTTGAGAAGCAGACGGTTTTTCATGGAGAAATTTTTTTCCCGAGCACAACTAGCCCTTAACAAATAAAATTTTTCGATAATGTTTGTAGATTTAAATTTCTGCTTGCTTTTTTGTTGTATTATTTCAGGAAGAATCACATAATTCCTGCTTGGTCAGCCTATGATGAATCGTAAAATATTGATATTCTTCTACAATGGTGTGATTTTCATCCTGTAAAGAAATGACATTGGGCTGCCATAGCTCATAAATCGTGGCACCTGATTTAAGGGTTTTGTATGCAATAAACTCTCATATTACCCCCTTTTCGGACCTGTCAACTGTGTATCCCACGGTGATCTTTGAATTTTTATCTCAAGTACCTGTGAATCCCACGGTGCATCTATCTTACAGTGATTGATTGTGGTTACCATAATTTACGGTAACTTTTAATCCATTGATCGAATACAGATGGTCATTTTGGAATATTGATTGATCGAATATTGATAGTTCTGTTGTAATATTGATTGATCGAATCAGGATAGATTTTATGATGAATCGAAAACGAAAATTTTATATTTGGTCAATTAAGTTTTAAAAGTCTGTGGCCAGATATCGCCAAAACTTACTTGATATGTAGTGTCTTATGGCCTTATGAGATAAACATAAAGCATACAATCCATCCTTAGACACAAAACAATCCAAATGTTTTAGACAAAAAGTTAACATGACGTTAAAAAAAGATTAGTTGATAGAAAAAAACTTTGTTTCTGGTTCATGACCAGGGTTTTCATAATCGTCTATTACAATACTCTATGTATCGCGCTATCTGTATTGCAATGTTTCTGTCAATATTCTTTATTTAATATTTTAGTACACCTACTTATTAGCATGTTTAGTCTAACTTTTATTGACTTGCAATAGGCTTTCCCATGTAAAGTCACGTTTTCGTCTTGCATCTGTGCTGCCTCTTTCACATCAGTTTATAAAGTAGTAAATAGAAGCATATCGATTTATTGTTATGTCGAAGTTAATGAATTTGAGATTAAATGACAGTTTTAATTATTGAGTATTGAAATTAGAATTTACTTAAAAAAAACTTTTCTTTGATAGTCTTCAAAAATAAGACTTTAATCAGAACTGTTTCTAAAGTATCATAAACGTCAAGAAATCGAAAATTGCTTTTTTTAATATGTGGCAAAACAACCTTAGCTTGTCATAGAAAGCATTTTTAATTATAGGGAGTGCAAGGTTTATGTCATACAAATTGAAATAGGAAGAAATAGATGACGGGAACGCTTTATTTAGATTTGAAATGCCATTATTTTATGAAATTCACCTACCATATTTTCCTGTTGGCCGTTTGGTTTAGGTAGTTTATTCTGAAAATCACTGCAGCCTATCACATCTGTGTTGTGAAGTCGCGCCCCGTTTTGTAAAGTACAAAAGGGTGCAATCAACATGAAACCACAACTGATAAGGTATGTCAGTTACCTGCCCAAGGTCAGTGGTTCCCTCCGGGTACTCCAGCCTCCTCAACCACTAAAACTGACCGCCACGATACAGCTACATACTACTGAAAGTGGTGTTAAACCCCATATAAACCAACCCTATTTTGTTCCGCGATAGGTGTTAACCCTGCGCTGCACAATAAGTGTTCTGTGAGGTCGAGAGTAATATGAAATTCGTAGGCAACGAAAAACTTACTGCAATTAATTTATCTTTTAATTATGAAGTTCATGACTCTGTCTTTTTAAAGGAAAACTGAATTCTAAAGTAAGTAAGAACCGAATCGTCGATCTAAAACGAATAATCCAAGGACAATTGCAACATCGGAAAAAACAAAGAAACAGAAATACAAAGTTATATGATTATGGCACACGAAAGAAAAATGAAGACACACACACAAAGATGAACAACAAAGACCCAATAAAAAACCACGGGTGAGATCAGGTGCACTGGTAGAGTAAGCATCTCCTATGAGATTGACAGATGTGGTCAATACTGAAAGGAATCCATCAAAATCTTTTAAAAGAGACCCTCTAAATAACCACTCCACCAAAGATTTGTTCGTACCTCATATTAAATTCAAGGTTGTCCTAGCTTCGGATGAGCGGAATTCATTACTAGAGTTCGAGCTACGCTAAATCAATGTTTTTTCTGTCATATCTTGTCTTTGAATGTATATCAAGAATGTAGAAAAATTGCGCTTTGTAGAATATGGCACCTAAACAGATTTCCCAGAGCAGACGAAAACAAGTTGGAAGGTCTGTATTTTGTTATTCTATCATTTTAGTCTGAAAAGAAGTCATGCACTCTCCTTAACAGCCTTTCTGTCACGTCTCATCTAATTAGAAAAATGAAACGTTTGTCTGTTTTCTAATTCACTGTCAATGGCTGTCATTTTGGAAATTTCATCCTACAAAAAGTTGCGCACTTCGTATATATTCCTCCGACAAATTTTATGCAAATCCCATGACCTGGTCACTTGATCATAAGGCTCATCTTTATTTTTCTTTTCTACTTCAAAAAATGAAAGATAGCCTTCTTCAATCAAAGGATTTGAAAATGCACCACTTGATGTTAACAGAGAACGTGGCTAAGATACGCATGTTTTACCAAAAAGTGAGATGAGCTGCACACAGCTATTGGTATCATGCAAATTGAGATAAAACAAACTGAAAGATTCTTCTTGTTCAATTACTATTATCTAAATTTATGTAAATTCTAAATCTTAAGGATTAACTCCCTCCATCGTAGTTTTGTCCTTAACTATATTTAATATTACTGATTATTCGGATTACGTTTGGTTTTATGCATTTTAAACACTTTTTGAAATTATGGAATGCCTTTGTTTGGGTTCTATTGCTGCTGATGAGGAATGAATTTCCGAAATGACCATACAGCTCATTAAAATTATTGCAGTTGGAGTTAACATATGTGTTATGGTCTCATATTCATTTACTCCATATCCTTTCGTAAAATATTCCAAAAACATCTGAAAGATTCTTACTGGTAGAGGATCATGAGAGTACCGATTTTCTCTACACACTTGAATGTCTTTGCAACGATATGTCAACATTATTTATAGACGGAACTTTTCGTGTTGTCACAAATACTTTTATCAGTTACATACTATACACGGATGCATTAATGGCAGCTACGTACCTCTAATTACGAACACTGGCTAGCGAAAGATCAACGGTGTTATGAAGTAACATGGCAAATAATTTGTAGTACCGGTATCTGTAGAGAAAAACAATTTTCATTTGTTCTCAGTGTTATTCATATCGACTTCGAGCAAGCCATGTACAATTCAAGTTTTTTCCGGACAGCAGAATTTACTGTTGTCGTTTTCATCTTGCTCAGAACTTGTAGAGAAAATCGAGGCTGTTGGACTAAGCAATACATTTAAAGACAAATCATTTGATATTCGTAAATGGCTTTCACATTTTTTTGGGCTACAATTTTTCCTCTAGTGGAAAAGAGGATTGCTTCACCGAAGACATTATTTCCGACACTTCATCTGATACAAAATGTTCTGAATTCCCCGAGACTACTTGCGCAATAACTATAAATATGGCATAATCAGGGGTATTTTACTAATTTCTTAGCGGCCATGTTGTATCTCTTGCTTGTCGGCCATGTTTAGTTAAAATGCATAGGAGGCTATTGAAAATTTTGAAAAATTAATTTATGCAAAAGAACATATTTGTCCGTATCTAGCAAGATTCTACACATTGTTTACATCCATTCTATACATAAATACTATTCTGTAATAACGAAAATTTCTGCCAATTAAGTTTGAAATTCGAGGCGGGGTCTTGCTGTTTTTACTTTAGAAACGATTGTAAAACTGCCGAGTAAGCTATCTTTGACAGAAAAGTACATATCAAAGATATATATGTAGCAAATACGTCGTTTTCGAGATAACGATCTACTACGGGACAACATACTCATTTTAGCACTTTGTCACGTGATAATAGTGACGTTGCGGTGCTTGACGTCTTCCGCTTCGTACTGATTGTAAATAACAATATCTTANTGTCTCACGTCCTTGTTTTGTCTTTGTTTTTATCTGTTACCGTTTCTGCCATGTCTTTGGACTTCGATTTTTGTAGTCATCGCTTCCCTTGTTCCTTCGGTATTCTACTGCCGTTGTTTCATCTGATACAAAATGTTCTGAATTCCCCCAGACTACTTGCGCAATAACTATAAATATGGCATAATCAGGGGTATTTTACTAATTTTACTAATATGCATAGCGGCCATGTTGTATCTCTTGCTTGTCGGCCATGTTTAGTTAAAATGCATAGGAGGCTATTGAAAATTTTGAAAAAATTAATTTATGCAAAAGAACATTGCCATAGTGCAAAAATCGAACTTCTTCTTATAATTTTGAATATTTTTCATATTTCTATATTTAATTATTTTATTCAAAAATTGCCTTTATTCGTTTTGATAAAACCGTTAATTTAAGTTATACTAATTGTAATTTTATTTAATTAAGACTGCGTCATAAGTGACAAGTGGCAGAGTAATTCCGTATTAATCATTGCAAATGACATTAGCTCAAAATCATACCTATGTATATAATCAGGACAATTTGCTAGCTTCGGGAGTTCGGAAATCCGACATACAGAATACGGACCCCGTATTCCTAAAATTGGACATTTGATATTTTTGTGAAATTTGATTATTTTGTTTATTGTTATACTGTTGATGTTATACTGGATCAATTACAAAATTTCAAAGAATTATTTGTGTATTGCTTTCGCAACATACTTTTCTACCGCTAGTTCCCCTCGTGTTGAAATTTTCAATACGAAAATTGGTGCTAGAACCCGGAGCATTCTGTGGATTTTGTAACATCTGTCTGCAGTTTGCGTTGCAAAGTTCCCGTACGTTAATTGTTAAGCATGTATCCTGAATATCAGAGATGGAACAGAGTGAACATTCTGGAGACTCAGAGATGGAATACCGTTCACCGTAGAAGAATCTTCAAAGAATGTACTAGATGCGGAAAACCCAGTACTGTCTATCATTATTGCATTGCAGTCAAAAGTAAGTGTTTTAAATGTGGACATTTTGGACATTATGCAAAACTGTGTTTTACCAGACTACCAAATCAAAACGCTAAATCTGAAAAACGTAAAATGAGAGATTCTAGAAGAATGGAAGAATACAACAAAGCCAAAAGTGTTATGACAATTTTTCCTTATTCTGAACTTAGTGATAATGATTTTAATGACACCATGAAATCCATGGACAACACTCTAAGAACTGAACTCAAGGAAGTTAAGAAGCAAAATAAACTGTGGGGAAAGGCTAACTTTAAATTAGGCAAAGCTTTGTGTGTTGCCGATGCACGAGTAGAAAATTTTGAGCGTGAACTCCGCCAACTTAAAGAGGAAAATCGAAAATTGCGTAGTCCGCATAGAGATTTGATAAAGTGCCACGATGAAGAGATGAATAAGTTAAAAACGGAAACCCGTCAATTAAGAACATTTTCTGCCGAGAAAATGAGAAAAATAAATAATCTACAAATGGACATCAACTATCTAAGCGGTCAAATTCAATTCAAGGACAAACTTATCTCGGAATTCAAAATTAAGGTTAACGAATACAAAGAACAACTGGAAGAAGAACAGAAAGACACACTGATTTGGAAAAGTAGGTTCGAGACACTTTCTCAAAACAACAACGTCAAACCAAAGAAGAAAGAAAAGAAAAAGTAAACAATAATTTAACAGACTCTGGGTCAGAGTCTACCTGGAGCATGGAGGAATTGCCATAGTGCAAAAATCGAACTTCTTCTTATAATTTTGAATATTTTTCATATTTCTATATTTAATTTTTTGATAAAACCGTTAATTTAAGTTATACTAATTGTAATTTTATTTAATTAAGACTGCGTCATAAGTGACAAGTGGCAGAGTAATTCCGTATGACATTAGCTCAAAATCATACCTATGTATATAATCAGGACAATTTGCTAGCTTCGGGAGTTCGGAAATCCGACATACAGAATACGGACCCCGTATTCCTAAAATTGGACATTTGATATTTTTGTGAAATTTGATTATTTTGTTTATTGTTATACTGTTGATGTTATACTGGATCAATTACAAAATTTCAAAGAATTATTTGTGTATTGCTTTCGCAACAGACTTTTCTACCGCTAGTTCCTCTCGTGTTGAAATTTTCAATACGAAAACATATTTGTCCGTATCTAGCAAGAATCTACACATTGTTTACATCCATTCTATACATAAATACTTATCTGTAATAATGAAAATTTCCTGCCAATTAAGTTTGAAATTCGAGGCAGGGTCTTGCTGTTTTTACTTTAGAAACGATTGTAAAACTGCCGAGTAAGCTATCTTTGACAGAAAAGTACATATCAAAGATAAATATGTAGCAAATTTTCCGCATACGACGGTGAAATATAACTCACTTAGATTTATAAACAGTTGTCCCCTTTAAACTTTCACCTGAAAATTTGCGCCAAAAATGGAAATGAAAATATGTAATTCCTTCCACAGACTGATTTTAACCACAATTTAAAAAAAAAAAATTCCCACAACACAAACGGAAGATAATATTACTACCGTACTTTTAGAAAAAAGACGATGGTAGTATGAAAATAATCCGGAAACTTAGATCTACTTTCGAAGTTAAAAACTTAAATAAAGGGAAGTAGTTCGCCAAAAATGGACTTGGTCACGTGATTTCATCTCATGAATAAAATACCCCGATTCTTCCTTATGATGTGTCCAGATTCACGCTATCCACCTTATTTCTGAGAAGCTGCTCCTAATAAAAACTGTAAGAGGACTATATTTCCGTAGTAAGGGTTAAGAATCGTTTCATTCGCATTAAAACAGACCTGATTACCCCTCTTAATTGGTTTCAGTTTTCCAGTAATGTTTCCCTGATCATCCGTATTTTGACAATTGTTATCCCGCATATAAAATAAATGAAAGAAATTTAAACTTTTTTAATGTTAATTACTCCTTGACGTAGGACTAAGTAATTAAAATGATGACTGAATGAACATATTTATATTTATATTGCATAAACAAGTTTTGTCATTATAGGTGTAGTTCATTTCATCAATTTATCCACAATTTATTCTCTACTTCGTTCTTTTGATTGATTTACATTGTATTAATTAGAGTTAAATGTCCAGTGAGCTATATTTCAGCCATAGCAAGACGACAACGAGTTAATGAATTCAAAAAGTCAAATTAAAAAAAAACAAGATGAATGATATAGGATGAATCTACACATGAGGCAACAAATTTGTGCTGCCCAAGGAAAATTGGAGAAATCGGTACGAGTAGGAAATTTAGCCTGTATTACGGTCGCTAGTGAGTCTGTTCTTCTACGAGAAATATAGAAGGGGTCTTTAAACTGCATATGTCATGTAGTTTCTCCACACAGTTTGTCAACAATGGTTCGAGTATGGAAAATGGGAAATAATCCATACGACCCATTAATAGTCAGCTCTTTACGAGAAATATAGAATATGACTTTATACTGTATGAGTCGTGGAGTTGCTCCCGTTTGTCTACAAGGTTCGCATCTTAGGCTTTCCGTATGAAAACAATGGGTAGGGGCAGTAAATTTAGCTTTTCGTATTATTACCTCACTATCTCGCATAGACAATGACTTAACCTATCCATCACTTGGGAGTGCGCTTGGCAGCATAGTTTTATTCAATTTCGCACTTTAAACAATTTTGTTTATGTATTGAAAGCTTCTGTAAATCACTGATTGCCTAATTTCGGAAATAAGTCCCATTCATTTCAGGGTTTATGAATAAACAGTATTTGTAATGTGAATCCGTAGTGCGTATTTTTACTAGAAAATCCTTAGAAAAAAAGGAAAATCCGTAGTGGTTAACACATCTGTAAAACGAACAGTTTTATACGCACCATCCTGAGAAAATCCAAACTACTACATATGTAATGATGAGAGCCCTTGATCATAATTTACTGTTGCCCCCTACTCACCAAACCAGAGTAGGAAAAAAATGGATTTCGTTCTTGAAAATTAAATATATCAAACTGGTGAAAGATCCAATTACATCAGATATGTAGCTTATAAATACTCAACAAGAACAGATTTATAATTAGTGTTTCGTTTAATGAGTTTTAATGACATAAAATGTGTAGTTATAGCGGGTTTTATACATTTTAGTGCTGTGTTTACATGTATATAGAAATAAGAGTTTTACCTCTCAAACTGGACTATTTAAGTATCCAGCTAAAAACCCTACCCCATAGTTTTATTGGGTTTTATAGTGCTGTGTTTACGTGTAACCCAAAGTTTATTGTTAAAGAAAATCCTTCTAAAATCTACTTCCACCTCCCCGTGGTGAGTAGGGGGCAACAGTAAATTATGATCAAAACTGGCTAACGGATGAGGTTGATTTGAGAAATAAAAACATATTTACCCGTTTTACCTGTGATTTACTTACATTAAAATCGGCGCAAATGAAAAATATAATCATCGGCGCAAATGAAAAAAAAAGTTGCGCAAGTGAAATGCAAATCGGCGCAAAGGCATCACGCCGACCCCCAGGATAACACAATTTCGCTATTAGTAATACCTGTCTTAGATAATCATTCAAAGGTCTTAAAATGTTGCTGTTGTGTCCGACCATTTTGCTTGTTGATAACAGGAATACATTATAACAGATTTCAATATTTGTTTTTAAACTTTATACTCCAAATTAAAGTTATCTGTGTATAGATAAGAAAGTGAGAACCGAAACGTGAATCGAAAACCAATGACAAAATCGAAAAAATAAAACAAAAAAAAAAAAGGAACACAACGTGAGTACGGCATAGAAAAGAAAAACGAAGACACACNAAAAAAAAAAACAGGAACACAACGCGAGTACGGCATAGAAAAGGAAAAAGAAGACACACACACACGCAAAGATGAATAACACGGGCCCAATAAAAACATGGGTGAAATTAGGTGCACATGTAGAGTAAGCATCTCCTGCTTCTTGTAAGACACCCGTTGTTGAACATGTCAAATCCGACAGTTATGTCAAATCTAGTAGAGTTAAATATAAACTGGCAAAACTCCGATATGATATCTTTTTATCATAAAACTTAATAAAAGGGAAACATCTACAATGCGGAAAATTATAATTATAGGCTACAAACTGCTGGGAACTACACAGGAAAAAACAAACTGCCTGGGAACTACACAGGAAAAACAGTCCACTTTTTGTGACGAACGATAAGAATGACAACAAGAATACGTCGAAACCACCTACAAAATATTTCAATTTACAAATCTAAGATAAAATCAAATGTACTAGTAATTGATTTTACAGCCAGAAAACGGGTGGTAACTTACAACATATTCTCGTCAAAGTAATTGATCTGATAGAAGTGAACGGGTAATTGAAGAGAAAAAGACTTTGGAATTAAAACAAATACCAAACGGAGCCTAAGTATTTTTTTGTCTACATGGACTGTCCAGTACGCTTGTTTAACATGTAAACTATAAATTTGGATTGATTCAGATATTCTATGTCTGTTAACTTAATGCACAGATTTACAATAATGCGACAGAATAAAAGTTCCAGCACAACATTAGTTTCAAAGAGAAGATATCACATTATTATTTTTCAACCGGAACAAATATAATATTCGTTCCTTACGCAATGAATTTATTCCCAAAGGAAGTAATTTTATGCAAATGTTGATAATATTTGTTCCAATGGAACTGTTGTCGGGCACCTTCTGATTTTTAAAAATCGACCTTTGATTTCTATAGATTCGACTCGATTGAGTGCCTTCTTTACGTCAAGATGCACCTTTATGCAGTCAATTGGTTATTGATTTAAATAAGGAATTTAATCGAGTCGTATCAATAGAAATCAAATGCCATTCATATAAATAAGGACATTCTCGCGTCGCACTTCGACCCAAGTGCATATGAGTTAAGTTCTCTTTGACTTCTCCATGGTCGTTAGAATAATACCCTTTTAGGTGGACAACTACTCATGTCCAAAATTTTAAATTTATGAATCAGTGTGTTAGAACATAGTCATTAGATAATTTTAGGCGAAACATATTGATAGATAAGCGTTCTCATTTGTGGTGTTATTTTTGGCATGAAACCAAACCAAACCCTCTGGAGTTTTCTGTGATATTACATTAATGATTTGTGCTTTTGAACTAACAGAAAGGAAAATTAAGAAGTTCAAATTATGTCGGAAGTCCTCTAATAATGCAGGGGAACGGGTTGAGTGGAAGGAGCAAAGGGTTGGGAGAAAGGATAAAGACACCGCCCCTTGCCCACCTCAAAACATTACTTTAACTTTATTATTTCAGGGTCATGTTTATTGCAAAAACATATTGAACATACAAAACTCTAATATTGAACATATTCAAAATATTTTTCAGAGAAGAGTTTGATTTTATTTTTCAAATGGAACACAGAAGTGTTCAATCAACTCTTACGGCAAGGTCCTCTGTGCAGTCAGCACGGTCTGTGGAGCCTTTGAAAATTCATATTAATAAATCAAATGTGATGTCGGAGTCAACTAAGGATGATGACTTCCCAGACCCCTCTTTAACCATTGAGTATCGTCCATCCATTTCTCCTGTACCATCAACCTCCCATACTGATCATAAGGAAGATGTCAGATTTACATGGGCGCGAAAAATCGCAAAATATGTGAGATATAAAAAACAGTAAAAAGAGAAAAGCACTAAGTCACAAGTACAAGAGAAAGAAAGAATGAAAAATAATGTGTTGAAATATCTAGTTAAAAACAAACACAAAAATATTGGATGCTTCGTCCTCATCAACTTCCCCCAGTTCATCATCTGATTGTGGTTAAACAATTTATAAAGGTGACATCTTTTTAGTAGCTTCAAAAAAGACAAAAGAGAAAACAAAACCCAAGAGAAGAAAAACTAAATGAGACCAAAATAAATGCGCTCAAGCAAGGAGTAAAATACGTATCAAAAAATAAACGCATGAATCTAAAACAAACAAAAATGTACAACACGTGAAAAAGGATTGTGTCTGGAGTCGATGTCAATATTTTTTCCCTCTCAGAAACATAATTTCAATGAACATACATATTCAAAACAGGGTGTTCTGTCTTTAAGAAAACGTGAACCTAGAATAATGTATTGTGTTTAAATCTCTGCTCATATGTTGTATATATAAAATATAAAAGACCGAATCCATATGAAGGCATTTTCTTCTATTCTGTGTCTCAAAAGACAATCGTAAAAAGTAGAAACTCTATTTTTCGCAAAATTATGTTACAGATACATTTCTTCCGATGTTAAATCATATACTTGTATAGTTCATATTCACTCGTGTATTTTTCTTATCGTCTGAATAAAAGTCCACAGGTCGAATACATGTATCTTAAATTCAAGTTAAACACTGACTTTATTGATTTTATCTTACGGAAATATTCTAAGGTGATATCTGCACGTGAACATTGTTTGTCAGTCGTACCTTATTTAAAGACGAGAGAATGAATGTCGTGTGCACTTTCATTTAAATTCTTGGAGTACATGTAATTACATACTTTTGGACAGATACGTTTACGTATCGGATGCGATACTTCCTTAAATGATCGGCTTCTTATTAAAGCATTCTAGCCTGAAAATTAGACATACACCTTTCTGAACTGTCTTTCTGTCAAGTTTAATCTAATAAGAAAATCAAACGTTTGTCTTTTTTTTATTTCCATGTCAATTGCTGCCATTTTGGAAATTTTTATCCTATAAAATGAGTTGCTCACTTCGTATAAACAAATGTATTCCTCTATAGAATTTAAAGCAAGTTCCACGACCTGGTAACTTATTCATTAGTATCATCTTTATATTGTTTTCTATTTCAGGACCAATTTCAATGTAAGGATTTGAAAAATGCATCACTGACTGTTTACAGAGGACGTCGCAAATATACGCCTCTTTTACCAAATAGTAGATTTGATGTGCACACAGCTATTGGTATCGTGGAAATTGAGACAAATAAATATGAAAAATTCTTACTTGTGATATAGATGATCACAAGAATGGTATACTGATTTTCTCTACAAGCTTGAATCTTGAATGTCACCGCAACGATATGTCAACATTATTTATAGACGGAAATTTTAAGTATTGCCCCAAATACTTTGATCATTTATATACCATATACGGATGCATTTAAGGAAAGTTCGTACCACTAATTTAAGCACTCTTGACGGCCAAAGATCAGCGGTGTTATTAAATAATGTGGCAAATAGTTTGCTGCATCTGTCGTGAAAAAACAATTGTCTTTTGTGCCCGATGATATTCATATTGTCTTTAAGCGAGCCATGCATAACGCAATTTTAATTTTGTTCCTGGTTTTAGAATTGACTTATGTCGTTTTCATCTCGCTCAGAACTGGTGGGGAAAAGTCTAGTCTGTTCAACAATGATTCAGCAATAAATACAAATGAAATCGTGATATTGGTAAATTGATTTCACAATTTTTTGGAATATCATTTCTCCCCTAGTAAAACAGAGGATTGCTTCACCGAAGCAAGAAGACATTATGTCCGACCCTCCATCTGATGCAAAATGTTCTGAAATCTCAGACTATTTGCTTAACAACTATATATGTTCAGTTTCACGCTGTCCTGCTCATTTCTGGACATCTGCTCTTATTGAAAACTGTAAGAGGACTAATAACTGCCTATTTTGATGTAATTAGAAAATCTAGGCTACCACATATGTAAAGATAGAGCCGCCCTTGAAATGCCCTCTGTAGTGCGCAAGCCAGAAAGAGACAAAAAACTGGATTTCGTTCGTGAAGGATATACAAAATATCGCGAAAGATCCGATTAGATCTGATGTGAGGCTTATAAATACTCCGCAAGAACATATTTGTAATAAGTGTTTCCGTTTATGAGTGTTAGTGATATTAAAATTATAGTTTTAGTGAATATTATATGTTTTATGCTGGGCTTTGCTTTCATGTATATTAAAATATCTCTCAAACTTGACTATTTAAGTATCCTGCTTATATCAACAGCATATGATTCCATTAATCAATTCGTGGGAATAATGTGACATTACAACAGGATAATGCCCGACCGCACGTTGCAAGTTTTGTCCGTGGATTTCTTCGGAATAGCAACGTTGATGTGATGGATTGGTGGAATGTTTCTTAAGATCTTTCCCCAATTGAACACTTGCCTAATCTGCCTGTGACCTTACCGGAAATGGCTCCAGTGCTCATTAACATTTGGAATAACATTCCACAAGCATTCCTGAACAATCTTGTGTCATCAATGAGAAGACTTTGTAACGCTTGTATCGATGCAGACTGCGGACATGCGCGCTACTGACTTTGTGAACTCTAGATTCTTAGTCATGTGATTGGAATAATCCTTACAGTGACTTTTTTGTCGGAAATCGTTCAGAAACTTGTTATGTAATAAATTATTTTATAGTTTTACCATGTTGAAGTCATGCACAGTTTCTTTTTTCCGTTAGTGTATAAACTGACAACACTCCGCTATGATATCTTATCTAATTTATCAATTCCTAAATATGAATGGAGATTTTATTATGTATTTTAGAGTTTTAATATTAATTCTTGTTGTTTTACTGACAGCCAATACGTAACAGTTTATGTTTTGCAATACTTGTTATGTAATAAACTATTTTATAGTTTTACCATGTTGAAGTCATGCACAGTTTCTTTTTTCCGTTAGTGTATAAACTGACAACACTCCGCTATGATATCTTATCTAATTTATCAATATCTTAATATGAATGGAGATTTTATTATGTAGTTTAGAGTTTTAATATTAATTCTTGTTGTTATAAAACTTAATAAAAGGGATCACAAGAAACATCTACAATGGCGGAAAATTATAATTACATGCTACAAACTGTCTGGGAACTACAGAGGAAAGACAGTCCACTTTTTAGCTCACCTGGCTATGCCAGGGTGAGCTTTTGCCATCACTTGGGATCCGTCGTCCGTCCGTCCGTCGTAAACTTTTCTTCAAAAATCTTCTCCTCTGAAACCACTGGGCCAATTTAATCCAAACTTGGCCTGGGTCATCACCAGGGTATGTAGTTTAAAAAATGTGTTCGGTTAGTCCGAGGACCAAACAACATGGCCGCTGTTACTAAAAATAGAACATAGGGGTAAATTGCTGTTTTTGGCAAATAACTTCAAAACCGTTGCAGATATCAAAAATCTGACATGGGGTAGAATTGTTCAGAATGATGAGATCTATCTGCCCTGCAATTTTAAAGACAATCGGAAAAACCGTCTTAGAGTTATAGCCCTTTTTCCGTAAAATTTTCAAAATTTATGCATTTTTTATTTTTTATTTCAAAAACTGTAACAGATAGAGGTAAAGTGTAAATTTGAAAAATGTTCAGCATATCAAGATCTACATACTCTGAAATTTTGAAGAAAATCCAACTGCCTGTGTTGTCGTTATTGACTTTTTTCACCCCCCCCAAAAAAAAAATCAATGCCATATGGTTAGGGGTTATTTCCCTTTAAATTCTGCTTTCAAATCTTCTTTGGTTTACTTTTCTCTTTTAAGTTTTAGAGAAATGCCCTACTATCACTTTATTAGAAATTATTATTTGTTACATAATCAAGAGCAAAAAAGTGTTTTTGTACAAATTTTTAACATTTTTTTGCAAAAATACTTTCATAAACTATACTTATTTCACAATTAAATAATAATTGTATATAAAACTGTTTTTTATATCTGTTTGCCCACATTGCAATCTTAATGAAGAAATTGCATCTAGGCTTCCATGCCTGTATAACTTTATAGCTGATGTGCATGGCTATGCTATGATGATTTTCTTGCCATCAATTGTCTGTCCATTGTAAACTTTTTCATTCAAACATCTTCTTCTCTGAAACCACTGGGCCATTTGGAACCAAACTTGGGAACAATGGTCCTTAGGTGGCCCCATTAAAAAAAATTGTCTGGCAAGTCTGTATCATATCCTAGATGGCCGCCAGCAGGGAACGCAGTTTAACATTGAACCCTATGTGACAGCATTTAAAAATCTCTGAAACTACTGCGCCAATTAGAACCAAACTTTGTCACAATAGTCCTTCGGTGGTCCCCATTGAAAATTTTGTCTGGCAAGTCTGCACGTCATCCAAGATGGCCGCCAGCGGGGAACTTTGTACAAAATTGGACAAAATTGCAAAAATCTTCTCCTCTGAAAATACTTGGCTAATTGGAACCAAACTTAGTCACAATGGTCCATAGGTGGCCCCTTTTAAAAATGTGTTCAGCAAGTCCACATCATATATCCTAGATGGCCACCAGGAGGGAACATGTTTTTAACATTGGACCCTATAGGGAAACATATTCAAAGATCTTCTTCTCTGAAAGTACATGGCCAATTGGAATCATACTTAGTCACAATGGTCCTTACTCGGTCCCCTTCATAAAATGTGTCTGGATGTCCGCATAGCATCCAAGATGGCAGTCAGCAGGGAATATTGTTTAACCTTGGACCCCATGGGAAATCATTTAAAGATCTCCTGAAAATACTATGCCAACTGGAACCAAAGTGAGGCACAATGATCCTTACATGGTCTTCTTCAAGAAAGGTGACAATTGGTCTACGCCCCATCAAAAATAGCTGCCAGTGGGAACATAGTTTTAATTTTGGATCATATAACATCAGCAAACTTCAAAATGATACCCTTAAACATTAATAAACAAATTTGAAAATGAGAACCTTAAACGTTGTGATTATTTTGACTTATTGTGTCAGCCATGACCCAGGTGAGCGATACAGGCTCTTGAGAGCCTCTTGTTAGCTCACCTGACCAGAAGGGTCATGTAAGCTATTGCCATCACTTGGCGTCAGTCTTCCGTCGTAAACTTTTTAAAAAATCATCTCCTCTGAAACCGCTGAACCAATTTTGACCAAATTGGCCCGAATCATTACCAGGGTATTGCGTTTCAAAATTGTGTCCAATGAGTCCGACGACCAAACAACATGACTGCCGTTACTGAAAATAGCACGTAGGGGAAATTGCTGTTTTTGGTTAATAACTCAGATACAGTTACAGATATAAAAAATCTGACGGGGTAAAAGTGATCAGCATGACAAGATCTACCTACCCTGCGATTTTGAAAAAAAATCGTATTTCCCGTTTTGGAGTTATTGCCCCTTTTCCGTATATTTTTCAAAATTTTAATATTTTTAATTTTTATCAAAGAAACTGTAACAGATAGATGTCAACTTTAAATTGCAAAAATGTTCAGCATATCAAGATATACCCACCTGGAAAATTTGAAGAAAATCTGAATACAGATATAGGAGTTATTGCACTTAATTGGTCAAATTTTCGTAATTTTATACATGTTGCCTTATGTTTCATGAAACGATTAAAAAAGAGGTTAAGATGTTCTGAATACCAAAGACTACATTCTTAGCCGAGTTGCGACAAAGTGGAACTTATAAATTGATTATTGGTGTCTGGACGTCCGGGTGTCAACTGTCGGTTTCCACATGATATCTTGAGAACCCCATACATGACTTATGATTTGAGGAGAAACCCTATTGATTCTGAGAAAAACCCTATTGATTCTGAGGTTTTTGCGACAAAGGTCGAGGTAATGGTCTGCAAAAATGACATTTTATCAGTTTCCGTGCAATATCTCCAGAACCACATTACACATCGAAATGAAGAAAAAAAAGACATGACTTATGATCAGAGGAGGAACCCTATCGGTTTCGAGGTTTGTGCAATAATATCAAGGTCACAACTGCTAGATATAGAACAAAATCAATCAGGAAATAAAGCCTAAAATTATATGTTTGGTATTATTTGATTGTTCATATAAAATTACTCTTTATTTAACTAGAAGATGTTCAATTCATTTAATAGTTCTAATTTTGTACACCAACACACTTTTTTGGGTGTCATTAATGTTTCTAAAAGTCTTCTGCAATGTCCAGTCAGAATAAAATCTTTGATGAAAAAAGATACATTTGTATATTCTGATTTTTTTGTAAATTTCCTGAAACTCAAATATTAGTTATTGATTTTAGCAATATGGATTGCGTAGATAATAAGGGGAACCCATGTCAAATTTTTTTTTTGAATGGTGGTATAAAGTGGGTTGTAATGGATGGTGGAGTTTTCAGTTGCCATGGAAATCGAACCAAAACACTGAATCTTTGAAAAAAAATGTATTCTGCTACATATTTTCCTTCATAATTTCAGAAATATGTATAAACTAGATTATAAGGAGAACCTCTGCCAATTTTTTTTTCTTTTGAAGGGGGGACTTGGAATGTTTTGATTTCAGCAATACGTATTACTTGGATTATAAGGGGAACGTCTGCCCATTTTTTTAAATGGTGGTCTGAAATGGGTTGTAATGGATAGTGGAGCTTTCATTTGCCATGGAAACCAAGCCAGAACACTGAATCTTTGAAAAAATATATTCTGCCACATATTTTGTTTCCACAATATCAGAAATATGTATAAACTACAATATAAGGGGAACCCTGTCAAATTTTGTTTTTGAAAGGGGGACTTGGAATATTTGATTTCAACAATATGTATTACCTGGATTTTAAGGGGAAACCCTGCCCAAATTTTTTTTTGGAATGGTGGTCTGAAATGGGTTGTAATGGACAATGGAACTTTAAATTACCATGGAAACCATACTGAATCTACTTGCGCGATTTGAATCATACTTGGTGACAACTGTCCATAGTTGGCTCCCATTGAGGAATATGTCTGGTAAATACGCATCTATTCCAAGATTGCTGCCAGCGGGGACATAGTTTAAAATTGGACCCTATGAGAAAAACACATTCACAGACCTTCTTCTCTGAAATGACTTGGTCAGTTGGAAACAAATTTGGTCACAAAAGGCCGTTAGTGGTCTTATTAAAATTATGTCTGACAAGTTTGCAGTTTTGTTAAAAAATTATGTCGGACAAGTTTGCAGTTTTGTTAAAATTATGTCTGACAAGTTTGCAGCTCATCCAAGCAGAAAACATTGTTTAACATTGGACCCTATGGTCAAAACACGTTCAAAAAAACTTCCAGAAAATGACACACTTAAACATTGAGGTAATTTGGGCTGCAGTTTATGTCAATGGACAAGGAGAGCTATACAGGCTCTAGTTATCAAGACCACATTTCCGAGGTAACTGACAGAAATTAAATGGAAATCCAGACGATTGTAGAACGCAATGTACAATCTCTCTTTAAAATAAAAAAAAAATTAGACAGTAAACCTAAGGATAAGAATGACAACAAGAATACGCCGAAATTTTACCTACATACTTTTTTATTTTACAAATCTAAGATTAAACCAAATGTAAATGATTCTACAGCCTGAAAAAAAACATGTTCACTTACACCAAATGTTAGTAAAAGGCATTGATCTGAGAGTATTAGTGAATAGATAATTAAAGGGAAACAGACACTGGAATTCAAACAAATACCAAACGGAAACTAAGTGTTGAACTGTCCAGCACGCTTTTTTTAAATGTAAACTATAAATTTGGATTGATTCAGATATTCAATGTCTGTTAACTATATATTAAGGACTGATTAGTTCCGGTCTGTCTTAGAACAATATATATGATTGGTTCCGGGTTATTAAGTTCATAATCTAGTTCCGCCGTGCGCGGTCCCGGCTGAAGAATAGGCCCGCAGCATCCTCTGAGCTTGGAGTATGAGCCATCCTAACAGAGGACCCCGAGGGAACCCCGGGATATAGAAATAGGACCCAGTATCTCCGGCTTGCGGGGTGTGACCCCTCCTAAACGGAGGCTGACCCCGAGGGTCCCGGGATATAGAAATAGGACCCATTCCGTGGTTGTGCGGGATTAATAAATACACAACCCATCTTTCGGATGGGATGTAAACTCAGGTCCACGTGTTGGAAGAAATGCCACGCTTCCTGCACGTTAAAGAACCCTTGTAGCAAGCTCTTTTTGGGGTGGTCCGTAGGTGATCGGCTACAAGGCTAAATTCCCCGCCCTTGACGATTTCACCCTACTTTTCCAGTGGCAGTCAGAATTTCCCGTCCCATGGCCATTCCCATACCCCAAAGTGATTATTTATCAACAAACTTGTTCTCGTCTTGATATAGCTGAAATATTGCTGAGTAGACGTTAAACAATATTCAATCAATCAATCAATCATAATCTAGTTGATCATTATCAGCTTTTAAGCACTAAGGTGACATAATTTAATTGTCTAAATGGCTAATTTACAGTATATTCGGTATTTAGTTATTCATAGAAAATTATACAGGGTCTATTTCTGAAGATGCATTGCTATATAAACTATATACATGAACTATAACAAGTACCAAAAACGTTCTCCTTTTAAAGAAATTTGTTGATAAAACCAACAATTAAGACATAGATTCCTGAAGATGAATAATTTGTTTTAAAATATTTAAGGGCGTATGACTTTGCGCCGATTTAAAACAATTCTATTTTTTCATTTGCGCCGATTTCTTTTTTTCATTTGTGCTGATTTCATGTTATTCATTTGCGCCGATTTGTCTAAAAGAAACAAGTAATCAACTAAAATGGAAGGTATATACTGGCTTAATCTGGAGATAAAAATTATTAACACAAAATCTCGAAAAATGTATCAATGTCATATTAAAATGAACTGCATTTTCGGTACTTTGTTATTTTGTTTGAAATTATTTTGAAATGGCAAAAGTTTAAAATTTCGAGATGAACTGAAGTTGAAAGTTTGAGCTTTAAACAACGGCAGTAAAATACCGAAGGAACAAAGGAGTGGAATTTACAAAAATCGAAGTTCAAAGACATGGCCAAAACGAGGACACAGAAAACAATGACGTTAGACACATAAAACAATGACGTTAGACAGATACAAAGCACAGAAAAAAAAATTCACAACATTCAAAATAAAGGTACCCACAGTTTGAACTCCAGTGAAACTGAGAGTGACATCAGGTGCTCAAGAAGGGTAAGCATGTCCTGCTCTGTTAACAGCACCCGTCACACTGATAGTGAGTCAATCTCGGAAAATGTCAAAACCGGCAGTCAAATCCGGGAAGACGTGAATCAAACTGAAAATGTCCACTTTCATTTGGGATACTGACACGTCATATCTTTCAATGATATTACTGTGACGGCCATAGAATTTCTTGAGGGATGAAATTAACATAGGTTGAAAAAAATCCCTGACTAAGCAGCTTTTGGGACAGTGTTTTTGCTCTGTTAAAAAATCACTGTTCAAACTACACGCTCGACAGCAACGAATCAAATTTGAAATGTATACTCCATAGACTGGAGAGGTAGGTATATTTATGGCAAGCGCGAACCACAAAAATAGAAAAATTCAATTTAAGTTACTGAAACCTAGTTTTTCTCTACTTAAACTCAATTTAAGTTACTAAATTCGAATTAACGCTACTTAAATTCATTAAGCACTTAAATAGAGATATTTGCTGTTAATGCGAGAAAAACGAATTAAGTATTCAACTATCATTAAGTGCGCCCGAACAACATAAAATGAGTTTAATTCACATTAAGTTACTTAAATTTAATTCAAGTAGAGAAAAACCAAGTTTTAGCAACTTAAATTGAGTTTTTCTTATTTTTTGTGGTTCCCGCGCGCATAACTCTACTTAAGTAGAATCTTCCACTTAATTAGAGTTAATAGCCCAAGTTCTGTTTGAGACGATCATTCTGATTGGCTGACTGTTGTGTTGTGTGTCTACCGTGTTGACCGTGTACCGAAAATTCAATTTACATAAAATAAAATACAGTTTTAACAGTCGATGTTCAACGTGTTTCAAAGTACAAGATTCATTGTTTTTTGTTTGTTTTGTGTTTCTCAAAGCAATTCGTGTCGAGATTTAATAATTACATTAATTTGTGTTCATAAGTAATATTTGAAAAAATAATTTAGCATATCCTTTTCCGAAGAGTTCCATATGTTGCAAATTACACGAATTTCGGTAGAAAATTTGAAAAAGTAGGATGGAAGCTTTAAGTCTCGAATTTAACCTCATGTAAAAATAACAAAATTTTCTTTTTTTTTCTTTTGCTATTTAACTATATTATATCCTTTCGAAGGAGTGTTCGCCGTTACATCACACACCTGAACAGGTTAATTTGGTCGGCAAGATCGAAATAGTGATAATTGATAAGGGTCATAAATATGTCATTTTTAATTCACTCGTACGAAATTGTTAATTAAGGTATCTTAATAGACCCTTTTACAGGGTATTAATTTTTTATCGATATTTATTTTCAATATCTATATAAAGCGTTACACATATGGCATTGTTGACACTTTTTAAAACCATATAAAAAGTTTTTCTGCAAGATCTTTAAAAAGGCAATCGACAGAAAAAATTTGAAAATCTTATAGATTATCAGGCATTTCATAGATCCAAATTCGGGTGGAAAATAAAAAAAAATACAAAACATAAAAAATTCTTTTACATTGCTTAATCTTAAACAAACCTTCAACCAATCAAAATGGTTGTTTCAAACACTACTTCGGCTATTAACTCTAATTTAGTGGAAAACTCTACTTAAGTAGAGTTAATGCACGCGCGATCCACAAAAAATAGAAAAAGTCAATTTAAGCTACTAAAACAAAGTTTTTCTCTACTTAAATTAATTTCAATAAAAAAACGCTTATTAAGTAGCATTAATATGAATTAAGTAACTAATTATCATTAAGTTTTGTTAATACATTTTCTGTGTTTTAACTAGCGTTAACAGCGCGGGAACAACAAAAATTACTTAAACTCATTTTAAGTAGCGTTAATTCGAATTTAGTAACTTAAATTGAATTTAAGTAGAGAAAAACTAAGTTTTAGTAACTTAAATTG